>SDVV010022384.1:0-12960 GCA_016164225.1 Gammarus roeselii | reverse complement strand
TCCAGTATTTTACCAGGTCTGCCCTCAGAAGCCGAACCTTAATATAAAACCTCAAACGACTACCATGGTCAACATTAGAAAGTCCATCAACATTTCTGGTCCATCTCCTCTTAACAGATACAAGCAGCCTGCAGTCGAGTCCCCACAATATCCGTTGCTAAAAAATGCGGGTTGCATATTCATTAGGTGGACAAATATGCGCTACATAGAAGGTCAGCCTCAACTCCGGGGACCTACAGAAGGTTTATTTCATATAACCGTTTGCCAATTCACCAGCCTTTGCAGACACCACACGAATATGCTGGTAGATATGAAACTAGTATCCACTCTGAGACGTAATTGTTACAGGCCTTTATAAAAGCATAACACAACACTCTAGTTTTTATTTCATCCAAGATTCCAGGACCTCGCAGCTGGTCCAATCATATTCAACTCAACTGGGAACGACTGGGCTCCCTGGATGACAGGCTGTGAATTAACATTTCATTTACAGCATGAAGTTGTCTTCAAATGCATTGAACTCGCATGATGGACAACGGAAATGTGATTACAAAAGACCAAGAAGAACAGTGGTCCAGGGACCAAAAGTTTGTGAGGGCAACTACTGGTCACATGTACTGGACTGCTATGAGTGCCACTTACACAAACGCACATCTTTCTGTCGAAGCAGAATGCAGATATCCAAGCCAGTAAAAAATTACAAATAGCCCTATGCAAGGGTTCAGACAGGTGCACAGCATAACTCACCACATCAAATGCTTTTAAAAATGTAAGCATCATGACTTTCACAATACAGTGTATTATCCGTCAATCAACGTTGCGACATCAACGTCAGTAAACCGTAACTGATGAGATGATAATAGTATCGCTGTAAAGATACCGTGTTAATCAAGAAACAGCAATGCATTCCATTGATGAGCAAAATATGTTAAGCTTTCAGGCCTGTAATTCAAAGGAGCAGTGTGAGAATAGGGCTTTATTAATGGATGCTCCAAGAATCAAAGAAAGCTGTCCCCATTGACTTTCGAACAGTCATAAAGAGATGGATGGAGAATTCATCAGCACAGAATTTCTCAACAGATGCGGTTGATGGCCATCTGGATCCATACTGGAGCTCAGATAATACACTCGACCCCCTCACAAGACAAAATACTATTCGACAAGCCTTCCGCAAATAACTGGTAGAGGCTGGGTGGACAGTAGCTGCACTGACAAAATCTCATGAAAAAGAGGTAGCTAAAAACCTCTCGCATCCTCTGGAATTCTGTACTATCTCATCACTTGGCAGGCGGAAAGGACTAGCAGCTAGCCACCAATATTTTTAGTTCTGACAAGCAAAGAACAGCAAACGGTTATCAGGTCTGTTTAGTATATTAGAGTGGTACGTGTAACATGAATCAGTGGAAAAATATAATTAAATAAAATTTAGCTGAGTATATATATGTGTATCATTTCATGAGCAATGATTGGACTGCGGCCCTCCACTCTCTGACACTCTTGCATGCATGCCATGTTTCCGATCTCTCACCAGCAAGAGCGGGAGATGCTCTGACAGCTAACGAAGGGTCAGAACGAAGTACGAAAGGGCAAATAAATTTCAATAAGGGACATTAAAACTGATTGCAGAAAACAAAAATCTTCTAGCTCCCAGTAATCTGGAACAGAGCATACGAAATTCTGTCTTTCTTCTCCCATACGGCAAATACGTCTCTACCCACGAACGTGCGACGCCGTGACTCTCCTCAAAAAATATATGCTCGACGGAAAAGGGAGAATGCTGGCACCAAGGAAGTGTCGGCAAAACACTCCACACCAACACAATCCTACTCCAAGATATGCAGAGGGCTACCTTACCCTCTGCAAAAATCCAAGAGATCGTCGAATTTAACCATGGATAAGTCTGAGGACAAGTCAATGGTTGGAAAACTAAAATGACCCGTGAGAATCACCTCTTTATTTGGACAAAAGTTTAATAAAGGGTTCAATAAGCAGATAGCTATCTTCCAAATTTTGATAAGAAACAGGCTGATAAACAGCTACAATACACAAGTGATAACCGATTAGGTATACGACTACTACTTATGCAATGAGTACCACGAAAACAAAGAACGCTATGTCCTTATGCAGATACAATAGTAATATATGCTTGTGAGCTGTACTATCTGTGTCTTCCCTAACAACAGTACAGTTAGCTAGCTAAGTCGAAGAAGGCCGATGCAACAGTGGGTTAAACTAAATCTCACTATCAGCTAAAACATGATAATTGTGCTCTAAACACAAATACAAAGCATAAAATACTTGTTACCGAGCTAACCATAGCATGGCCGACTGCAAGCAGACTGGAAAACTACTGGAGCCTTGCACCAGGTAAAAATTATGATGTGACACAGTGATCTCAATCGGGTGCACCTCCCAGACAGCAATACCAAGAGTCGTAGCTGGAACCCCACGATCAGCTGCTGCAACGCAACAAAATTCGAAGTCTCAATAGGTCGTGTCATTATCAAGAATGATTTAAACCAACAATGCAATTAAGACAAAACAAAAACATCGATAGGAGATGCGATGACAAAATATACAGTGAGAACAAGAATATAATAGTTCCGATTTATAAACGTGTCAGTGACGTAGCAACATTTCATGATGATGAAATTGACTTTTTAAATTTGCTGTATTAAAAAATAAGGGAGACAGCAGATGAAGATAGATTCGGTGAGTCGCACAAGCAATATAAGGCGTTAACTAAATTATTTTCTTGATTCTTCAACTAGTCACAGAGAATCACGCTACTTTATTACAGCATGCCGAATCCAAAACGCAGCTGGGAGGGAAAAATGTAATCTGATAAATAGGTACAGATTATTAACTTACCGAGTTACTGTTCGAAACTTCTAGCTTCTCGTCGCTCGTGATTGGAGGGAAAATCCGCTCGTCATCAGCGTCTGGTGGCGCATCGTCATCAGCGTCTGGTGGCGCATCGTCATCAGCGTCTGGTGGCGCATCGTCATCAGCGTCTGGTGGCGCAATCACTGTTATGTTTTCAGCGATCACGATTTGTGGGGCTTCCTGTAAAAAAAAAAATCATAAATGGTAACGTGTGAGGAAAAAAAAGGCCTCATTCCCCATCAGGGGGGGCCAACGACCTGACTGACACACATCACGCGCTCTCCCATTTATTAAAACTTAGCTCTTTGGCATGCAAATGGGTACGGCTAGGACTTGCATAACACGCTCCGAGTCAGGAGTGGGATTTGAGAACAGTGTTAGCAGCAGGGCCAGACATATTTCACGGGCTTACCCCCGCTGAGTTACAATTGCCGGGCCCTCCTCCACACACGAGTCGCCAATGGCAGGAAAACACATCAAGGACGTGTCAAACCTTATTAATTCACAACCATTCTCCACACACGCCCATCAACTGCACTCTCTCTTGCTACTCCACACTGATGTTTCTTCTTCCTAAAGGCCGCTTCTCATCATCTATTCCCCCAAAATTCAGTCATCTTCTTAGGCAATGCGTAGTCAACTCCACTTTCAACACATTTTTCACCCATCCCGTATCATCCATCATCTCCATGTGCCTAAACCACCACCGACAAATTACGATATCATTTACTTTTTTGGATACATGAGTTTTTTAGCTGTTACAGCCGGTCACAGCGTAGCTGCCACCTGGCCCATATATGCTGATACGTAGACATTGTAGCTAAGCAATATGCTGACACCCCTAGCCGTCAAGAGGTAGTTTTATTCATTGGATGCAACTTTACACCTTCGTGTATAAGCGGCCTGTTGAAATTATCTATGTCATTGCGAAATTATCTACGTTCTGGACATATAGCCATTTCCAAATGATATGTATAACGAGCTACATCAAGGCATTTTTTCAAGTATAAAAACAAATATTCATTAACAAAATATGGGCAAGGGACTATGAAGAGAGGAATATATTAAAGCTAATTGACAATCTAAATGAGGTTGAGAATGAGTCGCGGAGTGCGAGATGACGGCAGCCTGCAGTAAACTTCAAGCTTGTAAAATGAAGAGCCCGCAATCAAGCCACAAGAATGTGAGCGGACGAGGAGCGCTTGATTGATGCTACAAGTAATCATAATATGCCAGTGATGAACACAGAAGTGGCAAACAGCAGGAGATATGTGTGAATATAAGAACAGATCGAAAAGGGGCATTGGAGACTCCGGCAAGTCAATTTGGATGCATTTCAGTTTGAATTAACAAATGCTGTGTGGCAGGGCGTGCAATGAGTTTTTGATACAAATGGGTGCCTTAGCCCCCACCCTGCTACCCTGAAAAGGTAGGAGCTGGAACAATTGGGTAAGTCGAACCCTGTCTTCAGATGGGACTTCTAGAAGGTTGGCACGGCAGGGAAATAAATAGAGGAAGGCGTGTACGAAAGAGAAGGAGCAAAGTGCATAGGAGTGTAAAGAAACTGGGTGAGTGAGGTGAACTTAGCGTGAAGGAAGCTAAAGTGGCATGGAATGAATATGAAAAATGGAAGCATTGCAGATTAAGGGAGAAGAGGGTGGAACAGATTTCTAAGAGGAGATCGAATTGACCAAATGGCTGAGATTGATGAGTTGGTTGTGCAAGGGGTCAGTGTGAAGAACGAATGAAATGGAGAATGCTATTCCTGAATTCTTGTAAGATATTGGTGGCATGAAAAATGAATAAAATGTAACACACAATACGTATCACATGTTCATTCAGAGGAAAGATATGGGAGAAATTGATGAGAAGAGAAATCAAGAGGTTTCTTAAAACAAATTAAATAGAAATTATGCAGGACCAGATGAATTCTCATATGAACTGCATAGAAATGGTGGTAGATGTCAGATTGATAAATTGCAGGATCTATTGAAGGAAATTTGAAATAAAGAGAGTGCCAAGAAAGTGGAAGGTATGCAAATTGATTCTGTTACACAGGAGAAGACACGTAAGTAAAAAAGAAAGAGCTGAACAATTACCAACCTATTGCACAGGCAGATACGATGGGTACGATATTTTGGGTATCCTAAATGAGAGAATGAAATATATGATAAAAGCGCATAGCATTTTGGGTGAAGAGCAGAATGGTTCTGCAGGGGCAAGAGAGGAGAAGACAACATGTTTGTGGTCATTGGAATAATTTAGCCAATGAAAAGGATAGAAAGAAAGAATACATGGCATTAATGGATATTGAGAAAGCATATGATAGAGTGAATAGGCTTATCATGTACAATTTACTGACTACAATAGGTATGAGGGAGAAAATAGGTAATGTCATCAGGAGCATGCATGAAAGCACACGGGCAGTGTACAAACGGGGAGCTATATATACAGACACTAGGCCGTATCCTACAGAAAGGGGGGTGGCTGACGGCAAGGCGTACTTCACACCTTCATACGCTCACACTCACACAACTTGGCCATTTTGTGCTAAGGGAACTGGCCGTTAACCCCGCAACACACACTCTGGAGCGCAAGTGCGGTCCGAGGATCCGCCTGCCACACAATCCATCCACCCAAACTTTGGTCTACCTCTAGGCCTGCGACCACTCGCCTCCGCATTCATCACCCTTTCTTCCAATCACCCTTCATCCATCCTCTCCATGTGCTCGAACCATATGAGAACGCGCGAATCCACCCTGTTCTCCATCTTCTTCACCATCCTTGTTCTGATTCGAGTAACGTCGTTGGTGATCTGGTCTCTCAGCGTTACTCCAGCCATGCTCCTCGAACATTCCATCTCGAAAACATTCAACTTTCTTCTCTCCTCTGCTTTCACCCCCCAAGTCCCAGCTCCGTAGAGCACAGTTGGGACAACAACACCCTCATACAGCCCTCTCTTTGCTTCCATCCCTACGTTCTACAGCTCATTCCCCTCTTCAGTGCACCCAACACTTCACACATCTCCTTCACTTGCGCCTTCACTTCAGTTTCCACTAGTTCAGTTATCTCCACATGGAAGCCCAAATACTTAAAACACTGAACTTTCTCCAAGAGCTCTCTGTTTAGGGGGACACTAATTTTGCTCGCATCGACAGTCCTCGCGCATCTCATTACCTTACTTTTACCTACGTTCACTCGAAGCTTCCTCCTTTCACACACTCTACCAAACTCAGACACTAGCCTACATAGCTTTTCCTCTGAATCCGTAAGCAGGGCCGTATCATCAGCAAAAAGCAAGTGGCTCAACTGCCAACTCCGCCCATTCACTTCCAACAGTTCCAAGCCACGACCGAGCACACTCGCGTTCACCTCCCTGATCATTTTATCCGTAGAGAGGTTGAACAGCCAGAGAGATATCACGCAGCCTCATCTCTGTCCCGCTTTCACTGGGAACCAATTACTTACCTCGCTTCCCACTCTGACACATGCTTGGCTGCTAACATAGAAACTCTGCACCACCTTCAACAGATGTCCGCCCACTCCATACAAACACAAGACCCTCCACAGTACTTCCCTGTCAATCCTGTCGTATGCCTTCTCCAGATCCATGAAGGCCTAGAACTCATACTTTCATTTTGCAAGGTATTTCTCACAGACCTGTCTCACTGCAAAAATCTGATCGGCACACCCTCTACCACTCCTAAAGCCACACTGTTCCTCTCCAATTACGCAGTCCGTACAGCCTCTGATCCTCTTGATCAGCACTCTCCCGCACAACTTACCAACCACACATAACAGACTGATACCTTTCGAGCTGCAGCATTCATTTCTATCTCATTTGCCCTTGCATAGCTGATCAATGCAGACACTGCGCCACTCACTCGGTACCACGCCTGCCACAAAACACAAGTTCAGTAACCTCATCAACCATTCGACAATCGTTACCATCCCCTTCTTCAGGCACTCGGTCGTAACACCTTCCAAACCAGGGTCTTTCCCTGCTTTCATCATCTCCCCCGCCTCCTGCACTTCTTCCCTGGTAATGTCCGCCACAAGTCTTTCTCCCAAAACTGACATCCGAGCACCACCACCCACAGCAACAATGTCAGCCTCCCTGTCATCCTCGACATTCAACAGCTCATCAAAATACTCGGCCCACCTCTTCCGTACATCGCCCGTTCCAACAACAACTGGCCGTTTTGCTCTTTCACCACTTCATACTTTCTGGTCTCTCACTTTCTCACCCTCTTCACCTCTTTCCAAAACATCTTTTTGTTCTCAAAATTCTGGAACAACCGTCTGCCCCACCTAGCATCAGCGTCCCTTTTGGCTCTCCTCACCCACCACCATCTTCACCTCGTTTCTCCTCTCTTTGTAGCTTTCATAAGTCACCACCGACTTCACCTGCAACCACTCCCCAAACGCTCCTCTTTTCCGAGCCACCGCCAGTTTGATCTCCTCGTTCCACCACTCGCAACCTTTCCTTCTGCACCCGCCCACACGGCGCGCACCACACACCTTCACACATCTCAGCAGCGTATCCCATTCTTACTCCACATCTCTCAGGTCCTGTTCTCTCACGTTGTGATATTCTTCCCTCAACGCCTACCCAACTCTTCGACTCTACTTCTCACATTCAGTCAACTCACTTTCACTCCCTCTCTTCCTCCTCCCACTCATTTGTTGCCCTTTCAATTCTGCCTCCTTCTTAATCTACCTTCCAAAGCAGATAGTCAGACACTCCTCCGCCCTCCCCTCTCAGCACCCACACATCCAACAGCCTCCCCACAACTCTCCTCGATATCAGCACAAAATCCATCGGTGCTCTCTCCACCACTGCACCACGGACCATCCTTACCCATGTGTACCTGTGGATATTTCGCTTCTTGAACAAACTGTTCCCGACCGCCAACTCCTGCTCCATACACAGACCTATCAGGTTTTCTCCACTGTCATTTCTACCGGGAACGTCATACCTTCCCATACATCTCCAACTCTCGCATTAAGGTCACCCGGTACGACTACATTGAAATGCTCTCCAAAACTCTCCATACACTCACTCAGGTCAGCCAGATCTCCTCCCTTTGCTCGTCTTGCCGTATTTGAGGAAGGGTCTTACAGAGAAATGGATTCTTAGCCCCTTCGCCCCGCCCCTTTTAGTCGCCTTTTACGACACGCAGGGGACGGTAGCACGATTCTACTTCCGGCTACGGGGCGCCCACTTAGCCGCCTTCTACGACACGCGCTGGATACGATTGAAAGATTCAAACGCCCCGGCTACAAGGCCGGGGTGGATTGGTTAGGATAAATCGAGGGTTACATCGAAAATTCAATAAATAGTCATAGATCTCATGTTCAATCTGAGAACTCAAGGTAAATTTCATCATGGTTTGGTTGTGATGAATCGTATTAAGGACCAGAGTTCAACAGGTTGACATCGCCCCTATCCTCTAGCCATCGGTCAGGTTCACGGACTGCACAAAGCCACGGTCTAACCACGGGTGGTGGACACCCTTATTTACCTTCCAAGTACCCTAATTGACTTTTATGCCTCTTTTGCATTTTATGTTTAGTTCAGAACTAAACAATCTATGTTTAGTTCTCTACCGAAGCTCTAACGTGAGCACTAGTGATCTCCCCACTAGTGAGCTCTTACATGGATGAGTAAGAAGCATAAAAAGAGTGAGGCAGTGATTTATTTCATCACCAATATTGGTTCGTTTATAGCAGAATAATTGTCAGTGAAAAGCAAGAGCTTTGGTCTAGGTATAAGTGTGAAAATGAAATATCAAAATTTACTGTGAAAACGAGCTACAACGTATGCCGACTTTAGGTGCATTTAGTTGTGAGAAATACCAAGTTATCATCAGTTAACAGATAAGAAGGAGATGAGGAGTCAAATGGCAACTGGGAGATGTAAAAATTGAGTGCACAACATAATACAAATACCTTCTATGCTGGATGACTGAGAATTAGTGTGAGAACGCAAAGACAGAAAGAATGTTCAGGGCACAACAGAGGTGGAGAAAACTAGGTAGTGTGGTCCTCATCAAAGCAAATCTGTAGGAATACTTGAGAGGGTTCTGGAAGAGCATGACTGTACCTGGTGTGTATGGAATGGACGTCATGAGACGGACAGAGACTGAGTTGGCAAAATTGAATGAGACACAGAATACGGTAGGACGGTGGCTCTTGGAGCAAACAGATGGGTTGACGTGGTACCAATCAGAGGTGAGATGGAATGGAGTCTGTTCAGGTAATGAGTAATGAAAGTAGTGTTGGCGTGCATGGTGGGACTAGATAGAATGAGCGATGCACGGTGGCTTAAGAAGGTGCACAATTGATACAGTAGGAAGAGTAAATGGGAAAAGGACTGCAAGCGGAGACCCAGAGAACCAATCAACGTGCCGATTGGCCTTAATGAAATGTGAAGAAATGGAAGGAAAAGATTGAAACCCATGGGAAACAGCTTGGGGTGGAAAAATATAGTGCAGGGATGAATGGAAAAACAAAGCAAACATGGTATGAAAATAAGCCCTGACCAAGGAACGAAAAATGTTATATATAATTTTTCGTAATTTGTATATATTGGGTTGTAGAGTTGCTGCAACCTGATAGCCTTTTTTCACTCACGGCGTTTATGGGCTGGCCTGTGACCATTCAAGAGACTTGCTAGAATGCCTCACTCGGCATAGGTAAACTCGAACCTATTAACTCCCAGCTCCCAATGGAAGTATATCGTGAGGAGAGAGGCCGACGCGCTACCCACTCGGCCACCTAGCTGGTCAAAGTAGAATAGGGAGGCAGCTGTTGTTTGAAGTTCTGACTCAGTCTCTGGAGAGAAATGCACAAACTAACATGAGGGCAGAAAATAGCTCAAGAGTATGCATGCAATGCAAATCAGAAGTAGATCAAACAGCAGCACACTTGGTACTTGAATGCCCAAGGTATGAAGAAGTGGGAGCTGAGATAATGAATACATGGAGAATGGAGCAACTGAACCAAATGAGTGGAATTAAAATAAAGAAGGGGATGACTAAGGAATGTGCTTCCTGTTTGGTCTAGGGAATGAGAAGAAAAGATGTGTGACAGAGGCAGCATAAGTGTTCCCAGAGAAAGCATGAACAAAACGGGTGAGGAATGGGTTGCTGCAGAGGTACAGTGAGGTATTTCACCCCACAAAGTATGAGAGACAGACTTGGGAGGTAAGAGAATGAGTGGAGGACAGCAGTAATGAGAGTGCATGGATCAAAGGTTTTGTCAGCAGACTACGACTTAATCTATTTAAGTTATCCATCATTTTTCCTTTAAAATAATAATCAGGTTACTGGTAGCTGACTTCATTGGTGTTCTTCATAAGCAATGGCCAAATACCAAAGACTTAGCCTCTAATTTGTTGAAGTTGTCTGATGAAATAATGTCAAAAATCAATAAATTTAAATTAAATAGCCAGTGTAATTTAAATATAGTTATCAAATGCTTTTCATGCTTTTATTTTGCACTGCAATGGGAAAAATAAACAACAGTTACTGTTTAAAAGCACAAAAACCGCTATAATTTAATTGTTATACGGATTGGTAGTGGAGTTGCCCAGCGGTCACTGCAGCCTTCATCTGGAAACCAGAAGTGCACCAAACTCTTGTCAACTTGCATGTGTTCTGAACTGTCTGCAAACTATTTTCTGCAGTTATGGTTAGCTTTTCAGCCCTTGTAAATAACATTTTAAGGCATGTAAAGCAAGATTCTGATTCCAAAGAGATTACTTGTGGTTTCGGCACTCACAATTTGTATTTGTACATAACACACCATAAAAGAAAAAAATACTCAAGAAACTTTTTTGAGCAACTTCCTGAATCCAGTTCATTCCAACTCATGCCCTAATTAGAAAGGTTTTGTTAAATATATTTCCATCTGGGAGTACAGAACAAACAATTCTCATAAAATAACCCATCTAGCTACATGTTATTTCTGCAAGCAATATATAACAATCAACAAAATCATCTGAAATGAAGTGATTGTCTGACAAAATTTAGTATCCAAATGACTCAAATTTATGTTTAATGACACGTCATGTAGTTTTCAGACGGGAGTTGATGACAAAATCCCAGAATCGCCTGTTATGTTGGTCTGTTTGACATTGATAGCTTGACGGTTTGTCCTCTGTTGTACAAGCTGAGAGCTAGTAGCAAGTTTTTAGGGTTGACCATTTCATGGTGAGAGAAGCAGGGGGGTGCCAAGGAAAGAGATACTGTAGTAGTATGAACCCAACAACTTCTTGTTAATTTACATTTTTCAGCCTGTTTCAACAAATTTACAAAATCATAATAAGCTAAGAGACTTCTGTCAACCCTTGCTTTTCCTGTTTTTCCATTGCCTAAAAAGTTCTTATTGTTTGTTGACTTGTCAAAACTAAACCTTCATTTCTGTTTCCTCCCTTACCGTGATATTTTTTTTCTAAATGAAATTCATACATGCCAATGAGACAGGTCATGAGCATGCCTCCCCTACCATCATTATGAAGGTCAATTCACCACCGTGCAGTTGCAGAACACTAGAATAGTGTGCCTGCAGCTGACAAATGCCTGCCTGCATTCAACTATTTCCTGCTGGGGGAGCTGATGAGCACTATTGTGGAGTGGGTGAGTTGTCCTATGTTAGATGGTCATCTCACTGTAACCTAATCACTAAATGTTTACCATAACTCTATAACAAGTTGTAGACTCACAGATAGTCCTCTAGACTGAAGTAAGCATGACCATGTGTGTCTTTCTTATTATTGTTGTATACCTACTGTATGATTTATTCAATTATTACTATCTAAAGTTAGTGCTTGAGGAATGCAACTATTTCTGTTGTTGTGTTGCCATGTTACTCATTGGCACTGTTTTTCAGGTTGTCTCACTATACTCATTATGAGTGCATCATCTATTAGATTAATGCAGTTAGTCTCAGCACAACTAGATGTTAGATTAGGTAATCTCAAGATCATCAACAACCAAAATGAATGTGTGTTGCCAGTGTCTGCACATTTGGTGTGTCGCTGAGTTGTTGGCATGTCAGTATCATGTGAGTGCAACCCAATTGCAGCAATTTTCACCTTTGCAATGCCCACCTGCTCAGCCCAAGGGCAGGACCTTGTGAATCCAGCTGCCTTCATGTCTTTCTGGACTGGAGGATTAGCTCAGGTTCAGACCAGGTGATTTGAGAAGTTTAACCATGTTGTTCGTTCAAAATTTAGCTGTACCTGGAATATTGGATCCACTGGATCAAGGCTAAGCTTCTGTGTCATCTGCTTTTGGAATGGTAGTTAAATGGGATCCAAGAGTGTAAGTAATTTTTGGTGACAGACTGCTGAGTGCTTGTTGGGTAGCTTGTGCATGAGGTATGATTGGATTTTGAATTGCTTCTGGTATGAATGGCAGAGCTCATTTAGTTGATCCTTTGGCTGATTATCTTGGTACACCATTAGCCCTATTTGTTTTATGTCCCTTTTAGTTGTTGATTTTTATACATCAGTGATTGGCATCTTTCTTTGCTCCATTTGGAGCTGGGTGGTAACTTTATTAAGGACCGAGTTTGGTAGGTTCCTGGACGATGGGGCTGTGTAATAGGAATGGTGCTGCTGATTGGGGTGGTTGTGGTTTTGGGGCGTCACTGACTGCGTTTACCGTGTAGCTACCAGGTTGTGACAACTTATGTACCAACTCTATGCTAATCTTTTCCACTCAAATAATTATTCTGAGTTACTTTAAATATAGCTATTATTTGAATCTATTCATTATATTTCAAAAATCAAATCAGTTCTAATAGCCTAATAGTTATTCATTCATTCATTCATCACTAAGCAATGAGTAGAAGAAATTATTGCAATCAGCTCCTCACATTGTGTAAGTTTGGGTAGCTCCTTATCATCGGAACATAATTTTAAACGTCATTATCCAAACTACTTAATCATCTAATTTTTGGATGCATCACCATTATTTTTATTAGTGAGGGCATATAAGTTTAGTCCTTTTGCTCAAGAGCTTAGGCTTTTTCCAAATGTTCTAATATACACAATATATATATATA
>SDVV010022383.1:0-12960 GCA_016164225.1 Gammarus roeselii | reverse complement strand
CATGCTCTGCTGGGGAATCAAGCACTCACCTCACTCCCCACTCCGACACATGCTCTGCTGGGGAATCAAGCACTCACCTCACTCCATACTCTGACACATGCTCTGCTGGGGAATCAAGCACTCACCTCACTCCCCACTCCGACACATGCTCTGCTGGGGAATCAAGCACTCACCTCACTCCATACTCTGACACAGGTTCTGCTGGGGAATCAAGCACTCACCTCACTCCATACTCTGACACAGGTTCTGCTGGGGAATCAAGCACTCACCTCACTCTATATTCTGACACAGGCTCTGCTGCCATCTTAGAAACTCTGAAATGTTCATAACAAGTTTCCGTCCTCTCCATACAAACGTCACATTCTTCACAACGCCTTACTGTTGATCATATCGTAAGCCCTGTCGATCCACGCTCAACACGAATAACAGGATTAGTATCCTCAACAATGATTCGACTACCGTTACTCCACCCCTCTTTAGGCACTCAGTCACAACGCCTTCCTGTTGATCCTATCGTAAGCCCTGTCGATCCACGCTCAACACGAATAACAGGATTAGTATCCTCAACAATGATTCGACTACCGTTACTCCACCCATCTTTAGGCACTCAGTCACAACGCCGTCCTAACCTCAGGATTTTCCTGCTTTCGTCACCGCTACCGCCACCTGCACCTCTTACTAAGTAATGTCCGGAATAATTATCGCTCCCAAAACTGGCATCCGTGCACCATCAGCCCACCGCAACACTCAGCCTCTCTGACATCCTCAACATTTAACAACTCCTCAAAACTAATCCCACCTCTTCCATTCATCACCCTCTTTAACAACAGCCGTCCGTTTACATCTTTCACCACCTCCTCCTTCTCGTCTCCCTTTTTCTCCCCCTCTCCACTTCTCTCTAGAGCAACTTTGTGTTCACTTCAAAATTCTTGCACAGCCGCCTACTCGACCGTTCATGAGCGTCCATCTTTTCCCTCCTCACCACACGCGTCACATCTTTTTTCCTCCCACGATAGTTCCATAGGCCACTTCCAACATCGCCTACAACTATTCTTTAAAAGTTCTACTTGTCTGCGCCTCCGAAATTTTAAACTGATCGTTACAACACTCTTTTTCCTTCCTCCACCACCAACCCACACGGCGCTCAACACGCACATTTTTCACCCAATCATCAAAGCAACTCAGAACGTCTCCCATTCTTCTTCCACACTGCCCAGAACTTGCTTTCTCACAATGTCATTTTCCTCATCTGATGTTATGATCAGCCTCAGCTAGCAGATATATTTATGTATATATATGTATGTCACATTGTCTACCCAGACATTTTCATAAAGCTGGAGTCTTTTGCACTGCACGAGAAACAGTGCAGGCCTGTCAACCCTAGCTTAAGTTACACGGTGAAAAACCCCTTACTTTGCGTATTTCCTATCACCCTGAAAAGTGTTTCTTTTAGCAAACGGCAGTTCGTCCTCGTATTGGATTTCTTGAACGAGAGACGTTGACAAGTTTATTGTCATTTGGGTCATCCTGTTAAAATCAACGAGACAGCATATGTAGCCAGGATCCTATAACGAAGAGGGGCCGTGTTTCACTCCCATAGACCAGGGTAACCTTATATTGTATTAAACGTAGGGGAGGAGCCTATAAATTAGTCAACAGCCTAAATTTATTTATGCCAATGAGGGTCAGAGATTTGGGATAACACGCCCCCTCTGAGTGACCAAACTGTCGAGTGGTTCTTTTATTGGAGGATCATTTTATACACATAAAAGCAAGGTCCTCCCCTAATTCAGTAGTTGAGTGTGACTTGAATGGATCTTCACACTTCGCAACATAACAGCTTGGGAAGAAGTGAGCCCCATTAGAACAGCGACTCCGGCATCAGGTATTTCATAGCCTGTTATTAACTTTGTGTGATACTTAACTAGACAATAAGTGATAAATACTTTCATACTTAGATGCGTGTAATAATTCCTCAGTATTAATATGTATCGTTTTTGTATCTTCCTAAAGGCTGGGTTTTTGCTGTTCACTTTCATAACTCTTTTTTGCTGTTGACATTGTTCTTCTCCTTTTATCTTTTCCTCCTATTAACACTGTAATATCACAGTTATTAATCATGCTCATTTGGGAATTAACCTGTTGACCTGTTACTATGTTCATAACTCAAAATAATATTATAAAATAACAAGTGTCATCATTCAAGCCTTCGCAACCTTAAACATATTTAACAACCTCAAACTAAAGCTTATAACACTGGTGGACAGCGGTGCAGGATATTGAAGCAAACAAATTAAAGTTAAATCATTCACTGTAATACAAATTAAAATCGTCACTTTAAAAGAAAATGCTTCAAGTCCCCTTACACACACTTTCATTGAGACACTCGACCCTTGCCGCACCTCTCGTGCCCAATGCTACCAAAATAAACAAAACAACAAGCGGGGATGAACTCCACCCTGCTGCCTGCCCATTGGGAAGCCCAGCAAAAGAGTCGACCAGAGAGGGAAGTGTTGACTACCACCCTGCTGCCTTCGCTGTCAGTGTGGAGCTGTCAGCTCTTATATCCACCAGCACAACACACCTGACTATCCCTGGCATGGCATTGCAACCGAGGACGCACTTGGACGGCAGTCTGTCAACTCATGGCAGGCCGACAAAGGACAGCAGTCACATCCGTGGACGGACCCCTCTGCCAGGACGGGCTGTCACGACAACCAAAGGCAACGAACAGCTGGCTGACAAGATTTTACCCGACGCATAGAAGATCATGAGGCCCTTTCAAAACGCTACTTAACTTCTTGAGAAAAAACAAAAAACTGTAAGTAATCAATAAACATAAGAGGTGAATCAAGAAGCCCATTAAATCAAGTGTGATATATCGCGATAGGCCGTTCTCCAGTTAGAAGTGAAATTATAGAGTTCGTGAAAATAAAAGCAATTACAACGACCTCTACAAAACTTTTTATTATATCTGCCTTCGAATCAGCAAATGAGTCCAAAATTAGTTTTGAAATGAATTCAAGTAGGTGCGCGTAAATTATTTGACCTGTCCTTCCTGCATTATTCGCCGAGATCGACGTCTTGCAAATGACTCAAGAAAGACGAATCGCGGTGACGTAAAGCTACTCCTGATATATAGAAATAAAAATCTATATTTATGCTACAAAAAATGAAAAATATGTCAGAAATGGATAAAAAAAATCAAGCAAATACATTATTGGAAAATTAATTAAAATTAGCCTGTAGTTCACCGGTGTAGTATACAAGTCTCTTTTGTAGTATATAAGTAATTTATGTGTCAATTGAACGTAGACAACTGGTGATAAAAATTTAGATTTTAGTCGATCAGTGAAAATATGATCACTGGTCGAAAAAGGCCTAACACATATCATTTACAGAAATTCAAAATGATACCTTGACGCAAGGTAGAGCTCGATAGATGTAAAAACAATCCGAAATTAGGTCATCCACCCAAAATTATTTAATGGCCCGTTCTGTAGAATAGTTCAGACAATGTCTGGTTTTTCCGTTACAAATTTCATACAAATTTCTATGGCCAATTGGTTAGGTGACATGTCTAAACACACGATGTGCTTCTATAAATTTCAATATTATCTCATGTAAGGTCGGTTCCATGTGTTGTCGATAAATTGTCATCTAGCATTCAGGCCTGCGCTAGAAGTGCGGCATTCAATTTTAGGAAATTGTAGTCCAATTGTCATGATAGTGTTCCAAGTGGGAGCATCACTGTCCGTAATTTTAAGAAATGTCCGTCGTGTGATGAGTTCGACGCAAAGGCAAGTGATGTGCAAGTTGGACTGATGCGATATGTGAGTGTAAAACGAGCGAACGCGTGAATAGAGGAATAATTGAACAAGCTGTCACCAACCACACTCAAATCAAAGACACAACAAATCATGCGATGGCTCGATAAATAAAGGGAGACGAAGGCAAGTCGTTCCTAAGCGACAATCACTGACTCCGATCAGAAGCAGAAAATAAAAGGGTGAACCGTCTTAGTTTTTTCATATTAAAAAAACGAGCAACAATCCTTTTCTGGGGAAGTGAGGACTGAGATACGAACAGCTAAAGCCAATCCAGGTATGTTTGAATTACTACTGACTTCACGTACATATATACAGATCAGAATATCATAATGTCAAGCTTTCTCGTGGTCACTGTACGGACAAATACTTTAGATAGTGGGCGAACGGCAGCCCACTTTAACCTCCGGGGGACATGACGTGGGAATACGAGAGAGTAAACCGAGCATCATGAATTCAATCCGTTAACCACAATTAACTGACCTAGCCTAATAAAATACACCGCAACACGTGCGTCCAACATGCGTAAACATAAATAAACAAAACATAACACATCAAGGTCACAATTTGAATGATTGTCTTTCGATCAAGCGTGAAATGCAGTGTGTCCGACGTAAATATTACAGTGATGCGTATCCAAGTCAGTTTGTTGAATACATTAATAGTAGAGGTAAAAATATGTAATATATAAGGTGTGGGAGGACCAATCTGTCACCTGCGTGTGACATTTACCATGTCCATAACAATGTGTAGGGCAAGTAGTCTATAAGTCATGTCTCCCGTATCGTGTAAATAGCTCAGAAACTTTGTTCCCTTTTGCATATATTAGTTCAACGGTACCTTGCACCAACATACGCTGAAATTAGCAAAATAATACAATGAAACGAGTAGACAGTCTCTATCCCATCCTTCCGTGGCCCCCTGTCAAACAGTCAAAACGTTGTAAAGACTGGTCCAGCGAATTGTCAAGCAACATGGTTGTACGCCTTAAGCAAAATATCAATGTGCAATAAAAATTTGTAAACAGCACTTCCCAGCAAAATCAAATATGCGACCATGTCGCCAAACACTTGGATCGAGTTTTTTTTAACAATTGATCTAGCCGTACGATACATGTCATAAATCCTGTATGTTGCAAGTAGTCGCACGCTCAGATAATTGTTTTCTTCTCGACATTAAAATGACATTCAAATAACACAACCAATCATCTAACACAATGTATTTCATAATATTCAGTCGAGTACACTTGCAAGTGAGGAAGTGAGGACAGCTGGAGTCTTTTGCACTGCGCGAGAAACAGTGCAGACCTGTCAAACCTAGCTAAAGTTACACAGTGAGAAACCCCTCACTTTGAGTATTTATTATCACCTTCAAATGTGTTTCTTTTAGAAAACGGCAGTTCGTCCTCATATTAGATTTCTTGAACGAGAGAAGTTGACAAGTGTATTGTCATTTGAGTCATCCTGTTAAAATCAACGAGTCAGCATGTGTGGCCGGGATCCTATAACGAAGAGGGGCCGTGTTTCACTCTCATAGCCCAGGGTGACCTCCTATTGTATTGAATGTAGGGGAGGAGCCTATAAATTAGTTAACAGCCTAAATTTATTTTAATGCCAATGAAGGTCAAGGATTTAGGAAAACACGCCCCCTCTGAGTGATCAAACTGTCGAGTGGTTCTCTGATTGGAGGATCATTTCATACACATAAAAGCAAGGCTCTCCCTTAATTCGGTAGTTGGGTGTGACTTGAATGGATCTTCACACTTCGTAACATAACAGCTTGGGAGGAGGTAAGACCCATTAGAACAACGACTCCGGCATTAGGTAATCCATAGGCTGTTATTAACTTTGCGTGATACTTAGCTAGACAATAAGTGATAAATACTTTCAGACTTAGATGCGTGTAATAATTCCTCAGTATTAATATGCATCGTTTTTGTATCTTCCTACAGGGTGGGTTTTTGCTGTTCACTTTCATAGCTGCTTTTTTGCTGTTGATATTGTTTTTCTTCTTATGTCTTTTCCTCCAATTTGCACTGTAATATCACAATCATTAATCATGCTCGTTTGAGAACTAACCTGTTGACTTGTTACTATGTTCATGAATCAAAATAATATTTAAAAACTACTTGTAATCATTTGAACCTTTGCACCTTTAACTTATTTTCCACGACCTCAAATCAAAGTATACAACACTTGTCGATCCACGCCCAACACGAATCACAGGATTAGCATCCTCAACAATGAATCGACTACCATTACTCCACCCCTCTTTAGGCACTCAGTCACAACGCCTTCCTGTTGATCCTATCGTAAGCCCTGTCGATCCACGCCCAACACGAATAACAGGATTAGTATCCTCAACAATGATTCGACTACTGTTACTCCACCCCTCTTTAGGCACTCGGTCACAACGCCGTCCAAACCTCAGGATTTCCCTGCTTTCATCACCGCTACCGCCTCCTGCACCTCTTCCTAAGTAATGTCCGGAACACTTATCGCTCCCAAAACTGGCATCCGTGCACCATCAGCCCACCGCAACACTCAGACTCTCCTACATCCTCAAAATTTAACAACTTCTCAAAACTAATCTCACCTCTTCTGTTCATCACCCATCTTTAACAACAGCCATCCGTTTACATATCTTTCACCACCTCCTCCTTCCCCGTCTCCCCTTTTCTCCCCCTCTTCATTTTTCTCTCGAACATCTTTGTGTTCACATCAAAATTCTTGCACAGTCGCCTACTCGACCGTTCATGAGCGTCCATCTTTCCCTTCTGACCACACGCGTAACATCTTTTTTCTTCCCTTGACAGTTCCATAGGGCACTTACAACATCGCCTACAACTATTCCTTAAAAGTTCTACTTGTCTGCGCCACCGAAATTTTAAGCTCATCGTTACAACACTCGTTATCCTTCCTCCTACACCCGCCCAAGCGGAGAACAACACGAACATTTTTCCCTCAATCATCAAAGCAACTCTGAACGTCTCTCAATCTTCTTCCACACTACCTAGACCTTGCCTTCTCACAATGTCATTTTCCTCATACGACGCTTGCTGGAACTCCTCATCTCTGCTTGACAAATTCTGCTAACTACTTCACTACCTCTTTTTCCCCTCCTATCACTCGTTAGTTCCCATTTCACCTCTGCCCCACCCTCAACCTTCCTTCACCAATTGATGATCAGACATTCCTGCACCCTCCCCTCTCAACACCCGCACATCCAGCAGTTTCTACACCCACTTTCCTCGAAAACAACCCACAATTTATCAGCGCTCTATCCACATCTACCTCCAAGGCCATCTTCATACATGTGTACTTGAAGATGTCTCGCTTCTCGATTATGCTGTTTCCCACCCCTGCTTTCGAACCATGTACAACACTTAAATAAAATTAACTTTTTAAACGATTATTGAGAGCCTGATTGAGAGGAGGGTGGAGATAAATGATTGTCCAAATGATATTAACCAACTTAGAGAAATGTGATAGTTGACAGGAGAGGAGAGAGGCTCACACTGACCCACGCTCGGACCCAGTGTGTGTCCGGCCGCTCATGCAATACCCGAAGCCACGACGCTCTTATAAGCGACTCTTTCTTTTTCTATGACTAAAGTAGAACGGACATGCCAGTCAAACAAGGCAACGATGCGCGCATGTAACGTAGTACCGTTTTGTTACGGTACCAGAGAAAGTGTAACGGAAGGGGCGAGTTGTTGAAGAAAGGTTTGCGGTTGAGTGTGATGTTAGCACGGATAATGTGGGCCACGTCAACATCGATGAAGAGCTGTTTTTCATAATATTTACTGTTTATGAAGATCATAACATGGCTATTGGGAATTGTATCTTCGTTGTGCAATGAATATTATATTTGATTTGGATAAATTATGTCGTTGACGTGTAATATATCGGTGCAGGATTGGTGATACTTATAGAACAAATGCACCATCCTCGTCCTTAATTGTGGAGAATTTGTATATCTTGTATTCTTTTATTTATCTCCTTATACTTCAAGGCCTCCTGAGCACCTGAATATACAATTTCAGATAATCATCAGATGTTTTTTTCTGTGCATCCATGTATCTGTTTAAATACTTCTGAATAATCTTCAAAATATATTATATTTTTAGAATTGGTGACGATTGTTATGTAAATACATCATGGTGAACAAAGATGTGTCAAAAGAATCTCAAGTGATAATACTAAGGGAAAAATTGTCTACATTTATTTAAGAAACGTAAACTAAAAATAGGATGTAATGAAACATGACAGCTCACGCTTTTGAGGCCAAGCTTATGCCTCGTTCGCGAGTAAACAAGTTCCTTGTGTTACATGTTTAAGCAAACTAGTTCCTTGTGTTACATGTTTGAGTAAACTAGTTTCATGTGTTACAAACTAGTTCCTTGTGTTATTTGTTTGAGCAAACTAATTCCTTGTGTTACATGTTTGAGTAAACTAGTTCCTTGTGTTACAAACTAGTTCATTGTGTTACATGTTTGAGTAAACTAGTTCCTTGTGTTACAAACTAGTTCATTGTGTTACATGTTTGAGTAAACTAGTTCTTTATGTTACATTTTTGAGTGAACTAGTCCCTTGTGTTACATGTTTGAGTAAACTAACTCCTTGTGCTACATTTTTTTTTATCGACAAATTTATTAAACATATTATCATTGCAAGATTAATGAAATCGGAGATCATCCCAAATTATTGTAGACATTGAAAAGGTCTCAAGTTTCATTGAAAACATTTATTCCACTCTAATTTTGTGGGTCAGAGAGTCTCAAGTTTCATTGAAAACATTTATTCCACTCTAATATTGTGGGTCAGAGAGTCTCAAGTTTCATGGGAAGCATTTATTCCACTCTTTAATTTTGAGGGTCATAAGGACTCAAGTTTCATTGGAAACATTTATTCCACTCTTTAATATTGAGTGTCAGAAGGTCTCAAGTTTAATTGAAAGCATTTATTCCACTCTTTAATAATGAGGGTCATAAGGTCTCAAGTTTCATTGAAAGCATTTATTCCACTCTTTAATATTGAGGCTCAGAAGGTCTCAAGTTTCATTAAAAGCATTTATTCCACTCTTTAATATTGAGGCTCAGAAGGTCTCAAGTTTTATTGAAAGCATTTATTCCACTCTTTAATATTGAGGCTCAGAAGGTCTCAAATTTCTTTGAAAGCATTTATTCCACTCTTTAATATTGAGGCTCAGAAGGTCTCAAGTTTCATTGAAAACATGTATTCCACTCCTTTGAGACATATCAATTTCATAAATGGTCTGCCCAGCACGACACATCTTACGATCAGTTAACATTCATCTCATGTATAAAAACAGTTCTTTTTTATATTTGAGACTCATGTTATTCTGGTTTGCAGCTCTAATAGATTTCCAAAAGCTCTTACTTCACGGTAATCGAGGTTTCGAAGTAAACATAGCAGATACGTCACGAAGCACAAGCCATTTCTATGTATAGTGGAACGACGTTCTCTCTTCATACCTAGTGTCGAGCATGTAGGTTTGCACCTTCTTACAATGAGTTTGATGGAGATTCGTATGTCAGGTCGAAATTCGAGTACACTGTAAACTTTCCAGGTTCACAATACCGACTTGGTTTACTGTAAAGTATCAGCTTTGTATCTTTGTAGAGAACTACTCTGTTATTTCACCAGTCAGAAAACGTGCCCCTACTATTATATTCAAAGCAATGACACGAGTACTTCTGTTTTCCTATTTGGAGGAGCCCCAACTCCTCCCACTCTGGAATGGCATCCAACCTTATTCCAGGCTGCCGTGATGGGCACAATGAGTGCCGTGATCGGCACGACGGACGCTGTGATAGAAAGGTGCGGTGCTAGGCGTGATGGGTGCCGTGATAGTAAGGTGCTGTGATAGGCGTGAGTGGCACTGCAATGGACGTGCATGGTGGCCGCTGTGATACGCGATTTGGGCGCTGTGATGGACGTGCATGGTGCCCACTGTAATAGGCGTGATGGGCGCTGTGAAAGTCGTGCTTGGTAGCCGCTGTGATAGGCGTGATGGACGTGCATGGTGGCTGCTGTGATAGGCGGGATGAGCGCTGTGATAGACGTGCATGGTGGCTGCTGTGATAGGCGTGATGGGCGCTGCAGTGGACGTGCATGGTGGCCGCTGTGATAGGCGCTTTGGGCACTGTGATGGACGTGCATGGTGGCCACTGTGATAGGCGTGATGGGCGCTGTGATAGTCGTGCTTGGTGGCCGCTGTGATACGCGTGATGGACGTGCATGGTGGCTACTGTAATAGACGGGATGAGCGCTGTGATGGACATGCATGGTGGCTGCTGTGATAGGCGTGATGGGCGCTGTGATGGGCGCTGTGATGGACGTGCATGGTGGCTGTTGTGATAGGCGGGATGGGCGCTGTGATGAACGTGCATGGTGGCTGCTGTGATAGGCATGATGGAAGCTGTGATGGGCATGGTGGCTGCTCTGATAGGCATGATATGCGCTGTAATGGACATGCATGGTGGCCGCTGTGATAGGCGTGATGGGCACTGTGATGGACGTGCATGGTGACTGGTCTGATAGGCGGCATGAGCGCTGTGATGGACGTGCTTGGTGACTGGTCTGATAGGCGGGATGAGCGCTGTGATGGACGTGCATGGTGGCCGCTGTGATAGGCGTGATGGAAGCTATGATGGGCATGGTGGCTGCTCTGATAGGCATGATGGGTGCTGTAATGAACATGCATGGGGGCCGCTGTGATAGGCGTGATGAGCGCTGTGATGGACGTGCATGGTGGCTGCTGTGATAGGCGTGATGGACGCTGTGATGGAGTTGCATGATGGCCGCTGTGATAGGCGTGATGGGCGCTGTGATGGACGTACATGGTGGCTGCTGTGATAGACGTGATGGGCGCTGTGATGGACTTGCATGGTGGCCGCTGTGATAGGCGTGATGGGCGCTGCAATGGACATGCATGGTGGCTGCTGTGATAGGCGGGATGAGCGCTGTGATGGGCGTGCATGGTGGCTGCTGAGATAGGCATGATGTGCGATGTGATGGACGTGCATGGTGGCCGCTATGATAGGCATAATGGGTGCTGTAATGGAGGTGAATAGTGGCCGCTGTGATAAGCGTGATGGGCGATGTGATGGACGTGCATGGTGGCCGCTGTGATAGGTGTGATGGGTACTGTGATGGACTTGCATGGTGGTCGCTGTGATAGGTGTAATGTGCGCTGTGATGGACGTGCTTGGTAGCTGCTGTGATAGGCGTGATGGTTGCTGTGATGGACGCGATGGTGGCCGCTGTGATAGGCGTGATGGGCGCTGTGATAGACGTGCTTGGTGGCCGCTGTGATAGGCTTGATGGGCGTTGTGATGGACGCGCATGGTGGCCGCTGTGATAGGCGCGATGGGCGCTGTGGTGGACGCGCATGGCAGCCGCTGTGATAGGCGTGATTGGCGCTGTGGTGGACGCGCATGGCAGCCGCTGTGATAGTGACAACCACTGCGATGGGACACACCGACCCCCTCTGGGACACAGTCACCCCCTCTGGGACACAGCCACCCCCTCTGGGACACTGTCGACCTCTCTGAGACACAGTTACCCCCTATGGGACACAGCCACCCCCTCTGGGACACTGCCATCCCCTCTGGGACACAGCCACCTCCTCTGAGACACAGCCGTCCCCTCTGTTTTCCATGAACACGTGCCTGATCTTCCTGAGCAAACTGATGGGAGCAGATGAACGCAAGGAAGGGAGTTTCGATGGGCTGCTAAGCCACTGTGTGGACCCATGAGGCTGTCCTAACCGTGACTACAATGCTAATCCAGTGTGGGGACCCAGGAGACTTTCCCAACCGTGACTTCAATGCTAATCCAGTGTGGGGACCCAGGAGACTGCCCAACCGTGACTTCAATGCTAAGCCAGGGTGTAAACCCAGGAGGCTGTCCGTGGAACGCCCACGACCGTTGTTGGACGATTGGTTAGGCCAATATCACAAATCTACATTTTAACCGTGACTAGAACGCGTGGGTATCTGTAGACATTAAGGTGTCATCGATTTGACATACTCCTGTAGAACATTTGTATTGGATCAGATTGAAATTGTCAACTCAATCACGTGGTGCAAATCGAATGTTTTTCAATTGAATCTGTTTGAAACACCGTCTGTTTTAATAAACATTTACTGCAAACACCAAAAGTTATCCATTTTCAACATTTTGCAAACTCAAATCATTCGATTAAATTATACAACAATATTTTGTCCCTCCACACTATCCTATATACACATAAGATTTTTTTCTTGTTCGCTTTTGAGCAGTTGTTCGGAACAGTATCAGCGCGGAGCGAAGCGTGTGATGAACTTTTATTTAAGTCTTGTCATGGAAAAATATCCCATGACCGTACGATCATCTAATAGTAGTATAAAGTGGCGCGAAACGCAAATGTGAAGGATTATAGATAGGGATAAATAGAGCCTGGCGGGTTAGGGCGCGATGCATGCACCTTGACTCACCGAGCGTAGAAACGGGGGGCGGGGCACGGTGGGTACCGGAACTGGTTTGGTGCCCGAGTCAGCTAACGGACGGCGGGAGGGGGGAGACCGGAAGGGGGGGACGGAAGGGGAACGGCGGGATGAAAGCAGGCTTGCGGCCTTGATTGGCAAGGTTTATGTTATGAACATTTTAATTTGTACTGTATCTTGACATAAATTGTATTCATATAAATGTTTTTTTTTCTTTAGATGGTTGTAGTGGAGTATAATTGGTCACTAACTGAACCTCGTTATATATATTTATCCGATTCTGGTATGAATAGTGTTATAGCAAGTTTTCTGGAGGGGGGGATTTGTGCGGTAGAGAGCACCCCCCCTCCCTCCCCCCTGAGTAGAAAGTTGGATGCACTCATGGAAAATTATGCGAGTTTGCTCGTGTCTATTCCTTGTCTTATAAATTTGTTCCCGTGGCACGTTTGCTACGTTGTGAGTGTTTATATCGTTATATATTTATGGCTGGTTTATTGTTTCTATACATTTTTTTCTGTGGACATATATGTTGGTATTCTTATCTAGTTATGGTATATATGACTCATTCGATGCTTGATTCGTGGGTTCGTAGCGGTTGGGATTTGCGATATTTATGTATAT
>SDVV010022382.1:0-12960 GCA_016164225.1 Gammarus roeselii | reverse complement strand
CCAACTCCAACTACGTTTAAACCTGCTGTGACTGCGTTTAAACTGCTCTTAAACTCTTAATCTACGAGTCACCTAATTCACAACTCTTCGACCGCCCTACGGGGGAGTCTGCATTAACTTCGCGTTGGGACTCCGGTGGAACATGAAAGCAAATTATAAATAAATAAATGGCAACGAACAAAGCCATGCCGGTGGGCGCGCTAGCCAGTCGCCAAAAGGCATATCAGTCATAAGCCCAACAACTCAAGAATTACTGCTTTCAAGAGGTTAGGATTCATCGATTGAGAGCCTCAACCTTTGAAAGATTCACCAAAGAGCAAAGCATCGCACTCTTAGGAACCTCAGTTCCTGCTACAGCTATGAACCGAGGTTCTTAAAAGCGCATGAGCAGGCACTACACCTTCCCGTCAAGAGACCTGAAGCCGGAACACAAGCCATCAGATCACCTGAGAGGCCGCACCGCAACTGCTGCATTGAATGGGCACACCCTCTGTGGTAGCAGGTGTATCACAATGAATGAGAAATAATTTCACACGATTTAATTGGTTGTTAGCTTCGCTTTTCAAACTGACGACTGTGTACAGTCTACCACGCGTTCTACAGAACTCTACAATGTTGCCTCATTGTCTGGCACTTAGAAAAGAATTATATACGTTGATCAGAATTTAACGAGGCCTCACTGTTTGTTTTTTAGTTGTTTGTAAACCAAACCTTGTATTAGAAATATATTGGGCTTGACAGTTCGTTAGTTCAACGCTTGAATAAAATATTTTTGAATCAGATTGAGCCAACCAATTTCTCTGTACACTTCAGTTTTGCGCACTGTCGACCGTGTTCCATATCCTACGTTTAATATAAATTACTCTTGTTTATAATCAGACATAGCTAGCATACATAGCGACTATTTCCGTTTTTTATTTGCTGTACACAATAGGGTAACACCGTCAGGTGTTGTTCAGTACTGCACAGAAACTTAACATCAGAAAAATTTGGATTATCATTAGCAGTATATTTTTCTGTTAAGCACCTCAGCCCACTACGCATAACTACATTCTAAGCATACTGCCACTCGCCCTAAATTTCTGAATCTAGACTGCAACAATAGAACTTCCCCGTGACATCCCAACTCCCACCAAAGAGCCCTACCGCACATATATCAGGGGTGACTGCAGAAGATGTGCTTGCTTCAGCAGCAACGTAAATTGTTCATTCTGCCGAAGCAAGAATTGCACAAAAAAGTTTAAACATTCATAAAACGCTTCAAAAGTCCGCAGCTTCCCTGCAAATTACAAGAACCAATTAATAAATTCCCACTTGGAAGAAAATCCCACTAATACCCCGAATCACTAAAAACTTGCTATCTCCAGCTCCCCATTCTTCTGAAAATGCAACCCCCCACATCTCCACGCACTGCATGGCTACCGAAGCAGCAGACGAGGCCCAACCAACAACACTGTTTACCGTAGCTGTGCGCATTGCTAACAGCGTCTCAGGAGAAACTACAAAGCATTATGGTACAGTGTTCATAGGCGATGACATCATAGCAAATATTCAACCAGACGACCTGACAAGGAAAAGTACTGTCCATAAGATCAATGGACAAAACTCTAATGTACTGCTCAGAACGATCGAGAGAGAGAAAACGTACAAAAAATTACCTAATAGTGCTTACAAACCGTGTCAATCATGAAGACTTAGCAAAAACTGTCAACACAATCTTTGAAAAGAATAGTCTGCCCGGATATACATAGCCGAACCCACCAAACTTGAGTCAATCCAACTGAGACACCATTTCAAGTCCGTGTCATTCCCTGAAACTCCGTGTTGTTCCAACCGGTAAACCAAGGGACACTCACTAAAGCACAAGATTCGGATTGTTTCACCCAAATCTCCATAGAATAGGAACGGTCAAACTCCACAACAGTGTATGTTTCTCACCGGGTTAAACTGCTGCCAGCCCAATACTATCACTATGACTACAATATGCCGTCATTTGCGTGCCCTCCCTTTCTTTGCTTCTCTGTTACACCAGTGTCTCCCTCTATTGCAGACGCCCTCCCTTTCTTTGCTTCCCTGTTACACCTGTGTCCGCCTCTATTGCAGACGCCCTCCCTTTCTTTGCTTCCCCGTTACACCTGTGTCCCCCTCTATCGCAGACGCCCTCCTTTTTTTGCTTCCCTGTTACACCTGTGTTTCCCTCTCTATTGCAGACGCGCTCCCTTTCTTTGCTTCCATGTTACACCTGTGTCCCCCTCTATTGCAGACGCACTCCTTTTCTTTGCTTTGCTTCCCTGTCACACCTGTGTCCGCCTCTATTGCAGACGCCCTCCCTTTCTTTGCTCCCCTGTTACACCTGTGTCCGCCTCTATTGCAGACGCCCTCCCTTTCTTTGCTTCCCTGTTACACCTGTGTCCCCCTCTATTGCAGACGCCCTCCTTTCTTTGCTTCCCTGTTACACCTGTGTTTTCCTCTCTATTGCAGACGCGCTCCCTTTCTTTGCTTCCATGTTACACCTGTGTCCCCCTCTATTGCAGACGCAATGCCTTTCTTTGCTTCCCTGTTAAACCTGTGTCCCCCTCTATTGCAGACGTCCTTCCTTTCTTTGCTTTGCTTCCCTGTCACACCTGTGTCCGCCTCTATTGCAGACGCCCTCCCTTTCTTTGCTTCCCTGTTACACCTGTGTTCCCCTCTATTTCAGACGCCCTTCCTTTCTTTGCTCCCCTGTTACACCTGTGTCCCCCTCTATTGCCGACGCCCTTCCTTTCTTTGCTTCCCTGTCACACCTGTGTCTCCCTCTATTGCAAACACATAATCACAAGTCGGCCAACTTCATACTATTACGGCCTACGCCTCTTCTACCGTTATCTGATCATAAGTTAGCCGACAACATTTACTCACGGCCTACTAACACCGTACTCACGGCCTACGCCTCTTCTACCGTTATCTGATCATAAGTTAGCCGACAACATTCACTCACGGCCCACTAAAACCGTACTCACGGCCTACGCCTCTTCTACCGTTATCTGATCATAAGTTAGCCGACTACATTCACTCACGGCCTACTAACACCGTACTCACGGCCTACGCCTCTTCTACCGTTATCTGATCATAAGTTAGCCAACTTCATTCACTCACGGCCTACGCCTCTTCTACCGTTATCTGATCATAAGTTAGCCAACTAACTTCACTCACGGCCTACTGACATCATACGCAACACCCTCCACCCCTACCCAAAAGACCCTTCACGCCTCACCACCACCAAGATAACGACTGTCGCTCCTTCAGGTACTATGACCCAACACACAGTAGCAGCTCGCTTTGCAAACCATACTAGAGCGAACACACGCACGCAGATTTCGATTTGATTCTCATTTCCACCAGAGCCTCATTGCGGGTCATAATAGCCTCCCCCGTAGGGCTCGCTGATCATGGATTCCAGAAGGCTCGCACGCCTCAGTGTGCGAGAAAAAACAACTGTTAAAGTTAGAAAAATGAGACAATTTTAGCAATGTCAGACGCACGCTGGTGCGCACAAGAAAAATGCTGAGGCGAAACGGATCTCCGCTTGACACAATCATTTAGAACTTCAAGAGTGATATGTATGCACACCAGTGCGTACAGGTAGCATCGTCGAGACTGGGACAAAGTTTACAGCTACACGGAAAAAGTCAGCTCTGACAGCAACGCAACACAATGTTCACAGATACGCAGTCTAGTTTAGTAGAGGCACAATTTATTTATCCAGGTAAGATAAAGACTCAGACTAAACGAATCCTGCCTCCAACCACTCAGAACTCTGAGAGTAATATGCACGCGCGCCAGTGCGCACCGATAGTATCGTCAAAATTGGTACAAGGTCTATGGCTTCACGGATTAGATTAACTCCAACCGCAACGCGTCACAAGGTTTTATAGCTACGCATCCAGGGCAACCCCAAAAACTACATATGGCCCGCGCACGCGCGAGCGAGCACAGACTGAAGAAAAAACACTTATACACAAAATCACAAACAGGAGCTGCCGCACAAATACACCAGCATCATTATACACGACAAAATTGTGGATTGTTAACAGAAAGTAAGGGCAGGTTGTCATGGGGAGAAAAACTGCTCAGATTATTGATTTCTCACTTATTGTTTAAGGGGATAGGGTGGGGGGGGAATAGGTCCCTTGGGTCTCAAAAGAGCCCGATGAATCCCGGACGGTAACCCGAGTACCCCGGGTCTTCCCGAGCTCCCCGAGACCCTTCGTCTCAGCTCATCTCGGCTTGTCTCGGCTCGTCGCGACCACTCGACTCGCCTCAACATGTTTCGGCTGGTCTCGACACACCTCGACCAGCCTCGATGCTACCCTCGCCCTCTGACCCAGTATTTCGCGGACTGTAATAATTAATTTTTCTACTTAAGCATTTCACATACATACATTTTTCTGTGTTTGGGTCTTACATCGTGAGGAGAGGGAAGCAGAGGTCGCGGGGTTCAGGGGGCCTCAAGCGGGTCCCAAAGTTTCTCAAGGGGGTCCCAAAAAGTCTCAAAGGTGTTCCAAAGTGCCCTGGAAAGGTCCAAGTGGGTCCCCCAAATCCTCCTGGTCTTCCAAGTCCCTAGGGTTCAAACCCCCGGGTCCCTTGAGTCCCGCGGGTCCCACGAGTACCCCCATTCCCGGGTTACCTAGTCTCAACCAGCCTCAGTTCGTCACGACTCGTCGCCTCTACCTGCCTCGACTCGCCTCATCCCCTCCACTCACAGTGCCATTCTAGACTTCCACTCTCTAAGATCAACTTCAACAATATGTCATCATTCAGCCATCAATACGCCTAGATGCGCTCGGGAATTTATTAAGCGCCCAGGAGAGCGCAAATTCTCCCACCGTAGGTTGGGCTAGACTAACTAACACACCGCATAGTCCACCAAGGGCCCCTACGGGCGTCTAACGATACATAATTATATAACTAATCAAAATTGATCATCGTGAAATAAAGTCACAGATAAATAATAAAGGCTACAAAATAAGAAATAATACAATACTGAAGTAAAGTGTTAAAGATCTATAAAATGAATAATCAATCATCCGCCCCAACACGCACGCAGAGCGCTAATATCTTCCCTCAATCCAGCTTCCGCTTACGAGACCAATGGCACATCACACCGTATTTGCCCACCCGACATGTGAACTGCCCTGTAACTTTAATGCGTTTCATACCCCTACGCTTTTAGACCAAACGGCTGCACACCAAACCAAACCATTGTGCATCGCGGCAACGCTCTAAGTGTACAATTAGTTTGTAAGCCTATCATCTGGGGGAGTTATAGATCGAATCTTTGTTAAGGTAGAGGTGGTAGGCGTTGATCCAGCAGGGCGGGAGGCGGCAGTAGTATGGTTGGATGCCATAACTTCTGGCGAGTGTTGGGGCAAGGGGTCTCCCTACATTTGGGTGCCTTAGGAAATAAATGGTGGAGGCATCTTCCCGGAGCCTTCGGGACCCGTTAAAAAAAATGCTCTCTAGCCCTTGATCGCACCCTTTTTTCGCACCGCGGCACACCACACTAAGCCCCGTGCATCCCGTCCATTCGGTCCACCCATCACCAATGCCACTGAACACCAATCTGAACCAGTTATAAGACAAAACGACGCCTGCAGCTCCCCATCAGCACCTCCTTATCACTCCTCTACCAACAACTACCAATCAGCGCCTCCTCATCACTCCTCTACCAACAACTACCAATCAGCGCCTCCTCATCACTCCTCTACCAACAACTACCAATCAGCGCCTCGTCATCATCCACACACCAACTGCAAGGAGGTTATAGTGATGGAGGCGGCACAGCCAGTCGTATCAACGCTAGCGAGTGAAGCCAAGCCACCGGCAGCAGCCCCACGTGGCCGCCATACGGAGGACCAAAACACTGATGGGTAGATGAAGTATAATTCATGCTTTGCGCTCTTCCTCTTCGTAGCAGAAATCTATACTGGTACGGGACTGGTCAGGATTGTGTGACACACAGCCCTTTCAAAGTAACTTGGTGGGTTCATTTATTTATAATTGCACATCATTACATCAAAGTCCAATGAAAAGAATCCCTTGTTAAAAAATGGCAGACGACTCTTGGTGTCTTTAGGTAGCTGTACATTCAAAGTACAATATTTCGCAGCATGGAAATATCTTGCTTGAAGGTATTTCGAAGAAATACATTTTAGCAGAAGGCGCACTTGACTTTTCAAAGATTTACAACTTGAATTAAGGCATTTGGTCGTATGTGCTTGCTAATTAAATTTCATGCAGGGGCAGTCGCGTGCATCCCGCTTGATACACGCAACAACGATGGGCTTCAGTGCAATTTTGATGTTAACAGTCTTTATTCGATGTCTATGCAGCTACAGTATAGCTACTGTGCAATGCTCTATAAAAATTACCTTAGGAAATTATACGAAGAAGACACTGCACGACTTTTAATATTTTAAAAATTAGGACCACGGGGGTAATTATCCGCTCATCATATACTAATTCAGACAATTCCGGCAAGCGGGTGCCATTAGACATGTTATGGACTTGACTTTCTCCAGTGTTGACGCTCATATCGTACAATACTTGTCTATGTCAACTATTAGGTCTCTGTTTCTAAGCGATAAGGTTATGCGTTTCCATGGAACGTAAATAGAACTATTTAGTGGTTTACTTGAAATAATATTCAATGCGATGCGAATGTTTCATGCGCGGTACCTATTCAACGAGTCTTGCAATATGACGAAAAACACAAGTGGTACCTCGTCGATGCGTTCAGTCTGAACACTGTCCTCTCCAAGCTGATGACTTAAACGATACAGAAAGTCAGAAACATAATATTAATATTTTTCAAGTTTATTATGTATATACTTACCGAAGAAAGGGGACTGCAGTGCTATTTGTTGGCAGCTCAGCACAGCCAAAGGCACTGCAAAAAACATTCATCGTAGTGATCAGTCATTCCTCTCCGTTCATTTCAATGCATTGCCGCGCTTTAGGTTGACCCTCCAAGTGGCATTTAGTAAGCCGACCACCAGTCCAGCCATGCTTCACTTCGAAGCGGCTGTGCCGCCTCAAGCAATCCAGCCTTCTTGCCTCCATCTTTACAACCTCCTTCACCAACAGCTCCTAGTAAACGTCTCCTCATCATGCAAACACCAACAGTTCCCAGCCAGCACCATTCAATCATCTCACTTGAAGCTTTCAATCAGCGCCTCCTTATCACCTCCACACCAGAAACTCCGAATCAGCGACCCCTCATCATCCTAAGACAAACAGCTTTCAGTCAGCGCCTCTATACCATACTCACACTAGCACACCAACCGCTTCCAATCAGCAACTCTTCAGCATCCCATCAGAACAGCATACAATAGGAACCCCCCATCGTCCACACACAAACAGCTTGCAATCAGCGCCTCCTTATCCCCTTAATGTCAACAGATCTCAATCAGAGTATTTTCACCATTCCCATCTCCACACCTTCAATACAAAACCTACTCATCTTCCCCTTACAAACAGCTTCCAACCGGCGGCCCTACATCATCCTTGCCACACCAACAGCTCACAATCGATGCCCGTCCATCATCCCTGGACCAACAGTTCCCTTTCGGCGCCTATCTGCAGTCCTCGTAACAACAACAGCCCCTGTCAGTTGAGGCTGTCTATCTCGCCGGAGCGGAAGTGGAAGCTCGTTAGCTAGCACGTTCAGGGATTCGATGGGAGTGTAACGGAACGCACCGGTTGTGATGCGCAAAGCGTTGTTTGCGGTGATCAAGAGTGGTCTTGGTCGCTGAACGGTAAACAACGCCTCCATAGTCAATGCGTGAGCGGATTATTGTTCTGAACAACGTCGTGTCGGGGTTCATGTCGGCACTGAATTTCAGGGATGTTACAGAGATGATAGGTCCTCCCATTGACCTTTTGCAGCGAGTCTCCAAGGATATGTGGGGTCATCATGTGAGTTTAGGGTCCCACACAAGACCCAGGAATTTTATCGATTCTTCATATACCAGAGGGGTGTGGTGCAGCGTCAGGGCTGGTTTCATGTGTAAGCCGGGCACATGGGTAAAATGCATACTTTTAAGTTTTAGAGGACGAGAATCGGAATCCGTTTAAGGAAGCTCACTTTCCGACTAGGTTTAGAAACTTCTGGAGTTCGAATTAAATTGCCAACAGACTAGGGTGTCTGTAGCTAATTTGTTGGTCGTCCACGTCTAGTGATGAAAGTAGTCTACCGTCACGCAGAAGGCTGTCGGCTAGCTGGTCGATTTTTAGGATAAAGAGTGGCACTGAAGACTCTTCCCTAGGGGATGGCCATTTCTTGCAGATACGACAGCGACTGAGTGTCGCCGACCTTGACCCTGAAGGTGCGATTTTGAAAAAAAATTGTGGATATAACGTGGCAGGCGACCTGTCAAGCATTTGCGGTGCATATCCTTCATGATACCGTATTTCCAGTAAAGTAGTATGCTTTCTCATCATCGAAAAACATGGAAACAACATGTTCCCTTCGGACAAAAGCCTGTCGGATGTCTGATTCTAGTCGTACGAGATGGTCCGTTGTGGAGTGGCGCTTGCGGCCGCCGCACTGGATGTGGTCGAGGCCTACATGCATTTCAAGGTAGTCAACTAGGCGTGAGCTCATCATTTTTTTCCATAGTCTTGCAGTCGACGCTGGCAAGGGCAATTTGGCGGTTGTTACGTGGGTCGCTGTGACATTTTTCGTGTTTGGGTATCGCGATAATTACAGATTCACGCCATTGATCGGGAAAAATCAGTTTGAATACTTTATATTGAACACTTTTAACAGATGATTAAGAGCGCCGTCAGGAAGATGTTTGATCCCATTTATGTGCTCTCGGTCCAGCCCGGGTGAGAGTTCATGAGTTATGGTCTATGGCGCACTGTAGTTCACGGAGGCAGAAGAAATTTGGTGTAGAATTCTTCGTTAGCGGAAGTCAAGTCAATATGTTCACTCTCTCTTAAGATTTTTTCCAGTTGAAGAACAGCTGTGTATTTTGTTGTTAGCGATATCTGTCTAACAGATTGTGCTAGCTTATCTGCGATTTCCGGGTACCAAAAATAAATAGTGCCTCCGTATGACAGAATGTAGATAGGTCACCAGGTAGTTGAATCGAAGTTCTTGTGCATCAGGATTGTTTGGTTGGTTGTTGAGGAGTGATATGATGACTGGGGTATGGTCGCTGTCGTGTGATGAAGGCAGGACTATTCAAACGAGTTGGGGTGCTAGTGTGGGGGAGCTTAGATATAAATCGATGGCGGTTTCATTTTCGAGGGTGATCCGGGTGGGTTATCCGTCGTTGAGAAGAACCAGGGCGTGAGTGTCTATGGTGTTTGCCATTGTCACTCCCCTGGGGTCCGTTCACACGCATTCCTACATTTCGTGGTAGCTGTTGTAGTCTCCAAGGAGGAGTACGGGTAAGGGCAGTTGGCAAAGCAGTTTAGTCAAAAGTGCTTCCGAGAGATGGCGGCCTGGTAATGAGTAGATAGATACCACTGTAATTGGTCTTGAGATGCATATCTTCTCAGCGACAGCTGGGAGTTTTGTCCTCAGGGCGAGGGGGTTGTGAGGTTTGCTTTGATGGATTATAAGTGCCACTCCGTCGTGGGCAGCCACCTTATTGTGGCATTCGCGACAATGTAATGACATATTGAGGGATTTGTGAAGGTGGTTTCTCGGAATTTGATCTCTTGGAGACTAATCACCAAAGGTTTATGGGTGTAGATTAGGGATAATAATTCGTCTTCGTTGCTTCCAAGTCCATCCATGGCCTTTCCACTGAAATATTGCACTGTTGTTCATTTCGAACGCGGATCAGGCTCAGGCTTTGATTGTCTGGAGTGGTCGCGTGGTTTGTAAAAACTTTCGTGGTGTTCGTGTCTATGAGTTTGCTCAGGGATCCTAGATCGAGAGCTTTCGTGAGAGCGTCCGCTTTCTGTAGAACGTGGTCTGCTGGAATCCCTGCATTCGCGTCTGTGAGTGTTCTTGTAGGAGGTGGCGGAGAACCAGAACCGCTCTTTGTGTTTGCTTCCTGTGCGAGCTCACTTTTCTTCTACGGATTTTTTTTTCTGTGTGGTTGGTGGAGTAGTAACCGGTGGGATATTTGGGTCGGCTGAGGTGCATGGGTGATTAGTGATTTCGAGTATAAGTTCTTTGTTGAAGATTTTCAACGCATCCTCACTCAGGCGATAGTCGTTCTCGCAGGTGAGATGTTCTGGTGTCGGGCATGCTAACCGATGGTTGAATACCTCAATTTGGTTTTCGCTGGATGTGGTCTTGTTTACAACAGACCCGAAGTAGTTCTACGCTCTGATCTTGGCGGGTCGTTGTTCTTGGGCTGTTGTTTATATTTTTGCTTCGTGGCGGATAGGGGTCACGCACCTCGCGGTCGATGTCGGATGACTTTTCGTTTTCGTGTTGGACCTCACTTCGTGGTCGACTGAGAGACAGCATCCATCTTGGTGACCTCCTGAGCACAGGTGGCTTCATTGCTAGGCCACTCACCTTTAGCACGAGAGTGGTCGCTAGGTTGGGTGCGGTATCGTTATGCTAGGAAGGGGTATTGAGGTCATGATATTAGGTTCTGTTGACGATGCACGAGTGTCGTCTGAGGGGGTGTGTTCACTTGTGAATGTAACTACAGATACAGACACTAGGCCGCATCCCCCAGAAAGGGGGGTGGCCGACGGAAAGGCGCACCTCACATCCTCATACTCTCTCACTCACACAACTTAGCCCTTTCGTGCTAAAGGGTCCGGCCGGTACCCCATCAACATACACTCTGGGTCACGAGTGCAGTCCGAGGAACCGTCGTCAGCAGCAGGGCCCGACAGTTTTCACTGGTTTACCCCCGCAGCGTCATAATGACCGGGCCCCCCTCACCCACGACCATCCCGACAGCGGGATGCCAAGGGCGGTAAAGCACATCACAGCGTTAAAATCAACCGTTCACAACCTTTCTCCACTCACGCCTGTTCATTGCAGGCTCTCTCGCCACCTCTACATTAATGATTCTCCTTCCCAACGCCTGCTTCACACCATCCATCCACCCAAACTTCGATCTACCTCTAGGCCTGCGACCACTCGCCTCCGCATTCATCACTTTTTTCACCAATCTCCCCTCATCCATCCTATCCATGTGCCCGAACCATCTCAGAACACGCGAATCCACTCTGTCCTCCGATTTCTTCACCATCCCTGCTCTGTTTCGAACCACGTCGTTGGTGATCCGGTCTCTCAGCGTTACTCCAGCCATGCTCCTCAAACATTTCATCTCGAAAACAAACAACCTTCTTCTCTCCTCTGCTCTCACCCCCCAAGCCTCCGCTCCGTAGAGCACAGTTGGGACAACAACTTTCTCATACAGCCCTCTCTTTGCTTCCATCCCCAACGTCCTACAGCTCGTTACACTCTTTAGTGCACCCAACACTTTACATCCCTCCTTCACTCGCGCCTTCACTTCAGTTTCCACTAGTTCAGTTATCTCCACATGGGAGTTTAGATACTTAGAACCCTGAACTTCCTCCATGAGCTCTTCATTTTGGGTGACACTAATTTTGCTCGCATCGACAGTCCTCGAGCATCTCATTACTTTACTCTTACCGACGTTCACTCGAAGCTTCCTCCTCTCACACACTCTACCAAACTCAGACACTAGCCTACATAGCTTCTCCTCCGAATCCGCAACCAGGGCCGTATCATCAGCAAATAGCAACTGGCTCAACTGCCAACTCCGCCCAATCGCTTCCAACAGTTCCATGCCACGACCCAGCACACTCGCGTTCACCTCCCTGACCACTCCATCCATATAGAAGTTGAACAGCCAGTGAGACATCACGCAGTCTTGTCTCAGTCCCACTTTCACTGTGAACCAATCACTCGCCTCGCTCCACACTCTGACACATGCTCGGCTCTGTCAGCATAGAAACTCTGCACTGCTTTCAACAGATGTCCACCCACTCCATACAAACTCAACACCCTCCATAGCGCTTCCCTGTCAATTCTGTCGTATGCCTTCTCCAGATACATGAAGGCCCAGAACAAATCCTTTCCTTTGGCACGGTACTTCTCACATACCTGTCACACTGCAAAAATCTGATCGGTACACCCTCTACCACTTCTAAAGCCACACTGTTCCTCTCCAATTGCGCAGTCCGTACAGTCTCTAATCCCTTTGATCAGCACTCTCCCGAATAACTTACCAACCACACAGAACAGACTGATACCTCTCGAGTTGCAGCATTCATTTTTATCTTCTCTGCCCTTATATAGCGGAACAATGCAGGCACTGCGCCACTCACTCGGTACCACGCCTGCCACAAAACACAAGTTCAGTAACCTCACCAACCATTCGACAATCGTTACTCCACCCATCTACAGGCACTCGGTCGCAACGCCATCCAAACCAGGGGCTTTCCCTCCTTCCATCACGTCCACCGCCTCCTGCACCTTTTCTATGGTAATGTCCGCAACAAGTCTTTCTCCCAAAACTGGCTTCCGAACGCCACCACCCACAGCAATAATATCAGCCTCTCTGTCATCCTCGGCATTCAGCAACTGATCAAAATACTCTGCCCACCTCTTCCGTACATCACCACTTTCCAACAACAACAGGCCGTTTTCATCTTCCACCACTTTCTCCTTTCCGGTCTCTCTCTTTCTCACCCTCTTTCCAAAACATCTTTTTGTTCTCCTCAAAATTCTGCCACCGCCAGTTTGCCCTCCTCATTCCACCACTCGCAGCCTTTCCTCCTGCACCCTCCCACACGGCGCGCACTACACACCTTCTTAGCACATCTCAGCAACGCATCCCTTAACGTCTCCCATTCTTCCTCCACATCTCTCAGGTCCTCTCCTCTCACGTTGTCATATTCTTTCTTCAACGCCTGCTGGAACTCCTCGGCTCTACTTTTCACATCCAGTCCACTCACTTTCACTAC
>SDVV010022381.1:0-12960 GCA_016164225.1 Gammarus roeselii | reverse complement strand
AAGAGTGTAATGAGCTGTAGGACGTTGGGGATGCAAGCAAAGAGAGGGCTGTATGAGGGTGTTGTTGTCCCAACTGTGCTCTACGGAGCTGAGGCTTGAGTGGTGAGAGCAGAGGAGAGAAGAAGGTTGAATGTTTCCGAGATGAAATGTTTGAGGACCATGGCTGGAGTAACGTTGAGAGACCGGATCACCAACGACATGGTTCGAATCAGAACAGGGATGGTGAAGAAGTTGGAAGACAGAGTGCATTTCGCGTGTTCTGAGATGGTTCGGGCACATGGAGAGGATGGATGAAGGGAGATTGGTGAAAAGGGTGATGAATGCGGAGGCGATTGGTCACAGGCCTAGAGGTAGACCGAAGTTTGGGTGGATGGATGGTCTGAAGCAGGCGTTGGGAAGGAGAGACATGAATGTGGAGGTGGCGAGAGAGCGTACAATGAACAGGCGTGAGTGGAGAATGGTTGTGAATAGTTGATTTTGCTGCTGCTCTAATGTGCTTTCCCGCCCTTAGCATCCCTCTGTCGGGATGGTCTTGGTTCGTGGCCTGGCTATTATGACTCGGCGGGGGTAAAACAGTGAAAACTGTCGGGCATTGCTGCTGACAACGGATCCTCGGACTGCACTCGCGACCCAGAGTATATGTTGAGAGGGTACCGGCCGGACCCGTTAGCACAGAAGGGCTAAGTTGTGTGAGCGTGAGCGTATAAGGGTGTGAGGTGCGCCTTGCCATCGGCCACCCCCCTTTCTGGGGGATGCGGCCTAGTGTCTGTATCTGTCTGTATCATTGAAGTTTTTCCTGGTCGAATAAACCGTAGTATCGTCTACAAAAATTACAAAGAATAACCTGTCGCTAGTGTTTACAATGTCAATTATATGTATATAGGAAGAGCAAAGGCCCAAGGATCGACCGTTGCGGTACTCCTATATTCAATGTACTGGCAGATGATGATTGTTTATTCCAAGTCACTAGGTGTTTTATATCAAGAAGATAACTTTTTATCCAACTCTTATCGATGGAACTAACTCCATAATGCTGTAATTTTGCAACCAAAATCTCATGATTCACGCGATCGAAAGCTTTGCTAAGATCCACTAAAGTTGCAATGGTCACTTCCCCACAATCAAACCCATCAAGAACGTCTCCAGCAAATTTTAATAGAGCATGCTCTGTATTCCTGAAAGCCTGAAAGCCAAATTGATTTTGGCTTAGTAGGTTATTTTAGCCAAAATGAGAATATAGTCTAGCATAAAATACGTTTTTCATAAACTTTGCTGAAGACGAGCAGGACTGATATGAGCCGATATTTTTTATGTCTGTTTTGATTTTATTTTTATATATTGGACTAATTTTAGCGATTTTGAGTGCGTCAGGAAAGACTCCTTGCATGAGAGACTTGTTGATAAGTTGGGTCAAAGGAGGTACAAAAGTCCCAGACATAGCTTTAATTACATTGGTTGGGATTTTATCCCAGCCAGTGCTGCAACTGTTTTTTAAATCATTAATGATTGCTTTAACTTCGTTTGTGTCGGCAGTGTTAAAGATTGGCTGTTCAGGAATTGCATTCTCTAAATAATGTTCAAAATTGATGTTGTTGCTGATTATTGATTCACTTAGAGTGCTGGGAATACTATTGAAAAATTATTGAAAGCATTTGAAATCGTTTGAGGATCAGTGATGAATTCAACATCAATAACAATTGAATCCGAATCACTCTGTTTATTTTTTCCTAAAAGGTTACTTATGATTTACAAGACTATTTCGCTATTTCCTTGAGAGGTCCATATCATATTTCGGATATAGTTTTCACGAGCAATATTTGTCAGTTTAGTGAACGCATTTTTGTATCGTTTAAATTCATCTTTACGAGTGATGGGATGCCTTTTGTATCTACGGTACAGTCTGTCCTTCTCTTTTTGTGAGGCAAGTAAACCAGGTGTCCTCCACGGATTCTTAGCTTGTTTGTAGCTGAGCCTTGATAGATAGATTAATGGGTACAGACCATGAGAAAGTAAATTATTACAATAGTCAGCAACCGAATTCGATCTATGATACTGAAGCAGATTTACGTTGAAATCACCCATAATAAACACTTTATTATGGGCTACGTCAATGCCACTGATAATTTCATTCATTTCCAGCGAGAAACTTTCTACCAACATTTCAGAGGCTCTACGGTGAACCATGCCTATTGTATTAACTTCGTTATCACAATAAATGTCGACAAAAAGAGTCTCTCTTCCTGGCCTGATGAAAGAGAGTTCAGGTCTCGGTATAACAGTTAGCCTTTTATTTATAAATAAACAAACGACTTCCTTATCACTCATATTATTGTTTGTATACAAATTGTAACCTGATAAATTATATAAGTCCTATAATTCCTTTGTCAATTTGGTTTCACAGAGCCCTAGCACAGTAGGTGCAAAATTGGCTGTTATATTAATTTGAAGGCTAAAAAAGATTTATTTCAAACTTGCAACATTTAATGCCATGCAGGTGAAATTGTTTCTTAATGAAATTGAATGGCCAGGGAGCTCCCCATTTAAAAACATTGAAACGCACGATAACGTCAATAAGGAGCTGTTGCGGACAGTGACGCATGGTATCTAATGGGGACAGTTATGAGGGTAATGTGGACGGGGGCACACAGTAACTTGTTTGGACGGCTGCTCATGGTATCTAATGGGGACAGTTATGAGGGTAATGTGGACGGGGGCACACAGTAACTGGTTTGGACGGCTGCTCATGGTATCTAATGGGGACAGTTATGAGGGTAATGTGGACAGGGGCACACAGTAACTTGCTTGGACGGTGGCTCATGGTATCTAATGGGGACAGTTATGAGGGTAATGTGGACGGGGGCACACAGTAACTTGCTTGGACGGTGGCTCATGGTATCTAATGGGGACAGTTATGAGGGTAATGTGGACGGGGGCACACAGTAACTTGTATGGACGGTGGCTCATGGTATCTAATGGGGACGGTTATGAGGGTAATGTGGAGGGGGTGTAAGGAAAATAATGGGGAGGGTGACGAGGGCTAATCGGGACACGTGGATACATGGTAACTAATGAATTCCTCCGGTTACTGCCGCATCCTCCACCCCCTTGAACCACCCTCATCACAGGTCAGGCTCGACCCAGTCCCTTTGCCTCCCTGTCCCTATCACATCCTCATCCCCCCTGAACCACCCTCATCCCAAGGCAGGCACGACGCAGTTCATCTCCACCGGCCCTTGTCATATCCTTCACCCCCCTGAACCACCCTCATCCCAGGGCAGGCACGACGCAGTCCCTCTCCCCCCAGTCCCTGTCACATCCTCATCCCCCCTGAACCACCCTCATCCCAGAGAAGGCACGACGGGCACGTTGTAACCAATGAAGGGTAGGACGGCCTATGTGGAAACAAATTATAGGACGACAATGAAGGCTGACGTGTACGGTGACTGGTGTACGTCATGCATCGTCTTGTGTCCGTCGTGCAGGGTCTCGTGCATAGCGTTCAGACCTCGTGCCCGTCGTGCAATGGTTCTAGCTGGTAGTGCAGTGGCTTGTGAACATCGTGCGGTGACCCGCGTCCGTCACTCAATGATTCGTGACCTTTTGCAGTGACTTGTGCCCGTCGCGCAGTGATTTGAGCCCGTCGTGCGGTGACTTGAGCCCGTCGTGTGCTGACGTGTGCCCATCGGGCGGTGACTTTTGCCCGTCGGGCAGTGATTTGTGCCCGTCGTGCAGTGATTTGAGCCCGTCGTGCGGTGACCTGTACCCGTCGTGCGGTGACTTGTGCCCGTCGTTCGGTGACTTGTGCCCATCGTGCGGCAACTTGTGCCCGTCGTGCAGTGATTTGAGCCCGTCGTGCGGTGACTTGTGCCCGTCGTGCAGGGATTTGAGCCCATTGTGCGGTGACTTGTGCCCGTCGTGCAGTGATTTGAGCCTATCGTGCGGTGACTTGTGCCCGTCGTGCAGTGATTTGAGCCCATCGTGCGGTGACTTGTGCTCATCGTGCAGTGATTTGTGCCTGTCGTGCGGTGACTTGCTCCCTTCATGCAGAGACTCAAGCACATCGCACTGTGACTCATAAAAGTCGTGCAGTGAGTTGTAATCGTCATTTAGTGACATAGTGCCCGTCGTGCAGAGCCTGCAACACAATTGTGCTACAGAACTGTGCTACAACAGAGGTCGTTAAGTGTCTAAAGTGACTTAGACGTCAGCTCATTAAATCGTCTAAGCCCAGAGTGGTTGAATATATTAGCCTCCTGACTGGGCAATTATTTCAATGCTAGACATTTCTATTCATGACCTCTCATTTGACTTGCCTTAACGAACCTGACAAGCCAGCGTTTTAATAGAATCTCTGATCAAACTCTCGCCCAAAATAGGTCCATGTAGCGTCAATGCATTTATAATGTCTCCATAAAACGTTCCAGCGGATTTTTCTAGCCTTGTCATGGTATTTTGTATTTATCAATGCATTTCATATCAAGCGTGTAGGAGTGTGAAGCGGAAAGTGAGTCTCGCCAGAAATCGTTTTGGTCACAAAAAATAAATGCATTACTTTTTTTTTGCAAAAAGACACTATATTTTCATTTTAGGGCTCATTAATAAAAGTCTTGCAGGATAGACCCTTGATAGATGTCTGCGATAGATCTTAAGTGGGGCGCACGGAAGGTCTATGCTAGGTCCGGGACAAATTTGCAGAAGGTCTGAGACCTGTCATAGTTATGTGTTAGGCTCACAATATGCCCACGCATGGTCCACGATAAGTCAATATTAGTCAAGGAGCAGACATATTATGAGTGTACTACAAGAAATGGGATTTAATGTGTTGAGGAGGACTGTAAGGGGTCCGCACCGGAAATAACTGTACGAGGCTTAGAATATCACTTTATGAGCGTTTTTTCATGGGAGTTCAACCCCCCCCCCCCCTTGCGAGCAGTGGCATGGAGTGTTGTCCTTCATTTGATTGCGCTGGTGACAGGTGGTGACAGCAGTTGGCATAGCAGAATGATGCTGGATTGTTGTACATCACATAACATGATCAAAACATGACCCAGCAAGTCTAGCGTCCAGCCCTCGGCGCCGAATTCCCAAATCGTCTATCGGGAAAATCTAATTTTGCTTCAGTAATGCTTCCAACATTTGCTTGTAACTTGGATGCGGGTTTGCTCGTCACGATAGGAATTTGTTCTGTCCGTCTGTTAAGGCCCGTCTGTTAAGACCCGTCCGTTAAGTTCCGTCCGTTAAGGTCCGTCCGTTAAGGCCCGTCCGATAAGGTCCGTCCGTTAAGGCCCGTCCGTCAAGGCCCGTCCGTTAAGGACAGTAAAAATGAACAAATGTGACTGAGCAAATTAGTCCACGCAAATTAGTCCACGGATATCTGACACCAGTTTTAACTATGCCTTTACAGAGTAAAGAAGAACCCCTGGGTTAATAGCACAGGGCTTATGATGGTTGTTGCAAATGCAGTCAGAACTTTGGATGACAGCGCTAACTATGAAAAAGTTATAGTGTCATTTATTATCTAATACATGAAGTGGATAACAAAGAAGCTTCCATTTGGTGCAGGCGCGTGGTCACCAGTGCTGCGCCCCAGTACCAGTGAAGGCTAATCCATGTTCTTATTTAACGCAGACTCGTGTTTAGCAGCGTTGCGACCGAGTAACAGATGAATCTTACACATACTCCCATTTACTGCTCACGTGGGATCACTAGAGCTCATCCCCCTTACCAGTGAAGGCTCCCCATGTTCCTCATTAGTCGGGGGCTCGGTCAATGTTGAGCCATTAGGAAGGAAAAGTGATCATCAGACATCCTTGTCTTAGACTTAGCCGCCTGGGCTATATTCTTCCTTTTATATTGACAGATATCTCAGTATTGAGGTCCCGGGAGAAGAGTTATTGAGGTCCAAGGAGAAGAGTTATTGGGGTCTCAGGAGAAGAGCCCCTGCGGTAGCAGGAATGAGCCATTGAGCTCTCAGGAAAGTGGCCGTTGAGGTCCCAGGAGGATAGTCATTGAGATCTCAAGAGAAGGGCCATCCATGCACCAGGGGAATAGCCCCTGAGGCCCCGGAGAAAGATCATTGAGGTCCCAGAAGAATCACCAACACTAGACACGAGCACAAATGAAGGTAAGGAACACTACGCAATCGAGGAATAGTTCAGTGGTGTAAGCAGACAGAAAATGGCCAGCACCTTATCATGTGTGGGTTGGACAGTACTACTCGAACAAGATTTTCCAACTTATTAGTATATTTCCAAATTCAATCCTCACAGGCGCGTCTCGTCAAGAGTTAAAGTAACTCTCATCAGGATTGATGTCTAATGCTCATGTCTAATGTATTAGACAACCAAAGTAACTCGCGTCAGGATTGATGTCTAGTGCTCATGTCTGATGTATTAAACAACCAAAGTAACTCTAATTAGGATTGATGTCTAGTGCTCATGTCTGATGTATTAAACAACCAAAGTAACTCTCATCAGGATTGATGTCTAGTGCTCATGTTTGATGTATTAGACAACCAAAGTAACTCGCGTCAGGATTGATGTCTAGTGCTCATGTCTGATGTATTAGACAACCAAAGTAACTCTCATCAGGATTTATGTCTAGTGCTCATGTCTGATGTATTAGACAACATAAGTAACTCCCATCAGGATTGATGTCTAGTGCTCATGTCTGATGTACTAGGCAAGAAAAGTAACTCTCACCAGGAATGATGTCTAGTGCTCATGTCTGATGTATTAAACAACCAAAGTAACTCTCATCAGGATTGATGTCTAGTGCTCATGTCTGATTTATTAGACAACATAAGTAACTCCCATCAGGATTGATGTCTAGTGCTCATGTCTGATGTACTAGACAATAAAAGTAACTCTAGTCAGGAATGATGTCTAGTGCTCATGTCTGATGTATTAGACAACCAAAGTAACTCTCAACAGGATTGATGTCTAGTGCTCATGTCTGATGTATTAGACAACCAAAGTAACTCTCATCAGGATTGATGTCTAGTGCTCATGTCTGATGTATTAGACAACCAAAGTAACTCTCATCAGGATTGATGTCTAGTGCTCATGTCTGATTTATTAGACAACATAAGTAACTCCCATCAGGATTGATGTCTAGTGCTCATGTCTGATGTACTAGACAAGAAAAGTAACTCTAGTCAGGAATGATGTCTAGTGCTCATGTCTGATGTATTAGACAACCAAAGTAACTCTCATCAGGATTGAAGAGATTGTTAACACGTGTTAACACTAGTGGCAGGGTGTCACATCATCATTAATGACATTTAACACTAGTGACAGAGTGTCGCACCATCATTAATGACATTGCTACCACTAGTGACAGGTGTGTCACACCATCATTAATGACATTGTTACCACTAGTGACAGGGTGTCACACTATCAATAATGACATTGTTAACACTAGTGACTGGGTGTCACACCATCATTAATGGCATGGTTAACACTAGTGACAGGGTGTCGCACCATCATTAATGACATTGCTACCACTAGTGACAGGGTGTCACACTATCAATAATGACATTGTTAACACTAGTGACTGGGTGTCACACCATCAATAATGACATGGTTAACACTAGTGACAGGGTGTCGCACCATCATTAATGACATTGCTACCACTAGTGACAGGGTGTCACACCATCATTAATGACATTGTTACCACTAGTGACTGGGTGTCACATCATCATTAATGACATTGTTAACACTAGTGACAGGGTGTCACACCATCATTAATGACATTGTTAACACTAGTGACAGGGTGTCACACCATCATTAATGGCATTGTTAACACTAGAGACAGGGTGTCGCACCATCATTAATGACATGTTCAACACTAATGGCACGGTGATAACAATGGCTATTTGCACATCCCAGAGTTCAATGCACAGAATCAGTCCACCTTCGTGTTGATGTTTTCACTAAGCGCGACCCACTGCCTCCTCTACTAAGTACGGGGCTAAGCACGGCCCACTGCCTCCTCTTCTAAGTACGGGGCTAAGCACGGCCCACTGCCTCCTCTACTAAGTACGGGGCTAAGCACGGCCCACTGCATCCTCTACTAAGTACGGGGCTAAGCACGGCCCACTGCCTCCTCTACTAAGTACGGGGCTAAGCACGGCCCACTGCCTCTTCTACTAAGTACGGGGCTAAGCACGGCCCACTGCCTCCTCTACTAAGTACGGGGCTAAGCACGGCCCACTGCCTCCTCTACTAAGTACGGGAATAAGCACGGCCCACTGCATCCTCTACTAAGTACGGGGTTAAGCCCAGCCCACTGCTTCCTCTAAAAAGTACGGGGCTAAGCACGGCCACTGCCTCCTCTACAAAGTATGGGGCTAAGCACGGCCCATTGCCTCTTCTACTAAGTACGGGGCTAAGCACGGCCCACTGCCTCCTCTACTGAGTACGGAGCTAATCATGGCCCACTGCCTCCTCTACTAAATACGAGGCTAAGCACGGCCCACTGCCTCCCCTACTAAGTACGGAGGTAAGCACGGCCCGCTGCCTCCTCTACTAAGTACGGGGCTAAGCACGGCCCACTCCCTCCTCTACTATGTACGGAGCTATTCACGGCCCACTGCCTTCTCTACTAAGTACGGGGCTAAGCACGGCCCACTGCCTCATCTACTAAGTACGGGGCTAAGCACGGCCCACTGCCTCCTCTACTAAGTACCGGTCTAAGCACGGCCCACTGCCTCCTCTACTAAGTACCGGGCTAAGCACGGCCCACTGCCTCCTCTACTAAGTACCGGGCTAAGCACGGCCCACTGCCTCCTCTACTAAGTACGGGGCTAAGCACGACTCACTGCCTCCTCTACTAAGGTCGGGTTTTGTTAAGTATGATAACTTCAGACGATCATACGCTTTTCTTGTTCTAGGGTGCCCAAGGAATCCTTTTTCACTGAGGTTACATGCAAGTAAATGTTTCTATTGCACTCCTATAGCGAGGGACAAGACGCTCCCTGAGCGAGGGACAAAACGCTCATATAGCGAAGGACAAGACGCTCCTATAGCGAGGGACAAGACGCTCATATAGCAAGGGACAAAACGCTCCTATAGCGAGGAGTAAGACGCTCCCATAGCGAGGGACAAGACGCTCATATAACGAGAGACAAGACGCTCCTTGAGCGAGGGACAAAACGCTCATATAGCGAAGGACAAGACGCTCCTGTTGACAACTGTTTCTATAGCGAGGGACAAGATGCTCATATTGACAGCTGTTTCTATAGCGATGGACAAGACGCTCCTCTAGCGAGGAACAAGACGCTTCTATAGCGAAGACAAGACGCTTCTATAACGAAGACAGGACGCTGCTATAGCGAGGGACACGACGCTCTAATTGACAGCTGTTTCTATAGCGAGGGACAAGACGCTCTTATTGACAGCTGTTTCCATAGCTAGCGAAAAGACGCTCTAATTGACAGCTGTTTCTATAGCGAGGGACTAGACGCTCTTTTTGGCAGCTGTTTCTATAGCGAGGGACGAAACGCTCTAATTGACAGCTGTTTTCATAACGAGGGACAAGACGCTCTAATTGACAGCTGTTTTTATAGCGAGGGACGGAACGCTCTGATTGACAGCTGTTTCTATAGCGAGGGACAAGATGCTCTAATTGACAGCTGTTTTTTATAGCGAGGGACAAGACGCTTTAATTGACAGCTGTTTCTATAGCAAGGGACAAGACGCTCTGATTGACAGCTGTTTCTATAGCGAAGGACCAGACGCTCTAAATGACAGTTTTTTCTATAGCGCGGGACAAGACGCTCTAATTGACAGCTGTTTCTAAAGCGAGGGACAAGACGCTCTAATTAACAGTTGTTTCCGAAAAAATATTCATCATCGGCTTTACGTTCCCTTTCCTGTCCGACTGAACCATTCTGCCAATTATAGGAAGATGACAACTCACCGATCCTCCCTTAAGGCGTCTTGCTGGTCGCACTCGCTCGACTGTGAACTGTTCTACACACTGCTTGCATGCTCAAGCATGCTGCTTGCATGCTGCTTGCATGCTGCTTGCATGCTGCTTGCATGCTGCTTGCATGCTGCTTGCATGCTGCTTGCATGCTGCTTGCATGCTGCTTGCATGCTGCTTGCATGCTGCTTGCATACAGCTTGCATGCTGCTTGCATGCAGACAAAATAGAGAGAGAGAAATTGAGAGGGAGATGCTTAAACATATTATTGATGCATGTAAATATTAATTATCACCATATTTATTCGAATATTCAATGATTCAATGACATTTGATCAAATTAAATACTAGGCTGAAAAAATCCAACTTATCTGTCAGATATATCTGGGATGACATTGACGTATCGTTTTCAGCTTAAAAATCACACAAGTTCATTTGTTGGAGCTTTCAACAGTTAATAAAAACTATTCCCTGTAGGACAGGTAATTCCTTGAAGTGCCAATGCCGCAGCCCGCAAAGAGTGCGCACTTAAGCTTCACACACTGGGTCTGTTTCACCTCGTCAAATAAATGCATCAAGCCATAGAGCGCCATCAATGCTATTGTTGATAGCTACATGACAGCAATGCCATGAACCCGTGTCGAGTTCTTCTTACTCCCAAGCTCCGGGAGCCCCGAGCTCCCGAAATAACCTCGTTTGCTCCGCTCGTTCCAGGTCCATTCCCTGCAGTTGGTTTGCTGGCCTCGGCTCTTCCCCTCACCTTCAATGATACCGGCCCTTTTCCAAGGGTCATAGACTCTGGACGAGCCATCAATAGCGTAGCTACCTTTGATGTTTGAAAGACCAGTGTGTCAGAATTCTGGAACACGAAACTTGGAATACGGCTTTAAATCATAGTGATGAAAGTCGGAAAATCGAAAGGTCAGAATAGATGAGGGATCAAATCAGAACACACAACATTAAGTTACCTTGAATGGGACCAAGTTGAGTAACCAACTGAAGGACGGGATGTAACATTCTCTCTGGCAGCAACATTGCAAGGTGAAAGCAACGGTGCCAAGTAAACGCAGCGTTGCCAAGTGAAAGCAACGTTGCAAGGTGAAAGGAAACGTTGCAAGGTGAAAGCAACGTTGCCATGTGAAATAACAGAATCGATGACTTTCCCGGGAACTGTTGTCTGCGTTGTCGTATTACACATTTTTTATTATTAATAATGACTCTTTCAAGGCGTTTTGATTGACGCAAACATGACTTCAATTTGCCCGGGAAATTAGAACAGGTGTGTCTGCAAACATGTACAAAAAAAGTTGAATGATTTTCATATTAAAATGCGGTTCCGAGACCGACCACCGCGGTTTTAACTGACCATGACTGAATGGCCATGCCATCAATAACCGGTTACGTCAATCGTCAGACTGGATGAAAAAAACGTACATGTTCCAAAAACAAGGCCTTGTTAAAACGATGATGTTTTCATCCTGCCCGTCTGGTCCAAATAATCTTAATCTTAATGAACTTAATGAACACGGCTTGGCATCAGAATAGCTCTTCTGGGTCAAATAGTTGCAACACAGCACCACTGCCTTGATGAGCTATACAAAAAAAACATTGACTTGCTTGCTTTGAATACAAGATTGACAGATTGCTATGCTGCAGCGGAACTGTCGCCATAGTGGAATATCCAATATTATCATAATTGGTGAATAATATGTGACCTCGCAAAAGTTCAAGATATAAATACGGCATTGAAGATCATTTGATTATGAAATCAGTTTTAAATGGCTTGACTTCTACCAAGAAAAGAGACACCGTCTGGCCTACTTCCTGCTAAACGCTTTGTTGCCACAACCAATACTGCATTAGAGGTCAATAAAACGTACTTATACTGTGTAATCTTGTTCATATAATAATAGTCAAGTAAGTAATGGGGAAAAAAAGTACTTAAAAATATAGTACGAATAAAGATGAATGCGTTGTATTTTACATTGCACGATGTGGCATCTCGCTCTTATACATTGCACGATGTGGCATTGCGCGATGTGGCATTGCATGATGTGGCATTGCACTATGTGGTATTGCACGATGTGGCATTTCACGATGTGGTATTGCACGATGTGGTATTGCACGATGTGGCATTGCGCGATGTGGTATTGCACGATGTGGCATTTCACGATGTGGTATTGCACGAAATGGTATTGCACGATGTGGCATTGCGTGATGTGGTATTGCACGATGTGGCATTTCACGATGTGGTATTGCACGATGTGGCATTTCACGATGTGGTATTGCACGATATGGTATTGCACGATGTGGCATTTTACGATCTGGTATTGCACGATGTGGCATTGCGCGATGTGGTATTGCACGATGTGGCATTTCACGATGTGGTATTGCACGATATGGTATTGCACGATGTGGCATTTCGCGATGTGGTATTGCACGATATGGTATTGCACGATGTGGCATTTCACGATATGGTATTGCACGATGTGGCATTTCACGATGTGGTATTGCACGATGTGGCATTTCACGATGTGGTATTGCACGATGTGGCATTTCACGATGTGGTATTGCACGATGTGGCATTTCACGATATGGTATTGCACGATGTGGCATTTCACGATATGGTATTGCACGATGTGGCATTTCACGATGTGGCATTTCACGATGTGGCACTTCACGATGTGGTATTGCACGATGTGGCATTTCACGATGTGGTATTGCACGATGTGGCATTTCGCTCCTGTAGAGTTTCTGAATCAATAAATTGGGAATTGATTGCATTATGTTTCATTTCTCACCAACCATGGCCGTGCACGAGGGCCCCACTATCTCGAGCACCATTCATCTCTCACCAACCATGGCCGTGCACGAGGGCCCCACTATCTCGAGCACCAGTCACCTCTCACCAACCATGGCCGTGCACGAGGGCCCCACTATCTCGAGCACCATTCATCTCTCACCAAACATGGCCGTGCTCGAGGGCCCCACTATCTCGAGCACCAGTCATCTCTCACCAACCATGGCCGTGCAC
>SDVV010022380.1:0-12961 GCA_016164225.1 Gammarus roeselii | reverse complement strand
ATAAATATGCTCATATGTTATGTGTACATCATCATAAGCATAGACGAGGCCGACACTGGTTTTAAACCTGTTTCACCTCGCTGCAGTACCGGCGTGATCATGTTAACTTCCGTGGCAACCATGCGCACCACTCACACTCCCGCCTCAGTCACTTCTCTGCATAGGTCACGAAAGGTTCCTGCGGTTAATCTTCCCCCAAAGGTCGACATTCAAAGTGAGCTTATATATATTTTATTGTTGTATCAGTGTTATGATATGGGGTATTGTAGATGATTATAGGTGATTTTAAGTTTATTTTGAGTGTTTCCACGCTAGTAGGGTCATATTTAATTCCTATTTCCATATGTTTTTTGCCAGTCATGGTCCCTGTCAGTGTCGCGGTGTGCTCACAAGGCTTTATCTCTGAGTTTGTAAGAACCACTACCTCCCCCAACTGGTCTGAGTGGCATGCATACATGTTACAACTGGTTGATGCGTGTTAGGTTATGTTATCCTGTGATTTCTACAGTGATCGTATACCAGTGTTACATTGTTATGTCGGTGTTACGAAGCCGTGTGTTTTTTAAAATGTGTCCCAGAAGCGATCTATCTCGTCCTTCTTCTCTTCAGTTTTCAATAGTATATTTTTGTGAAATGCTTTAGGCATTTTAGAACGTTTGAATGATAGCATCGACATCTGGGCTTTTAGATGTCTTATTTACCAATACATTTTTTTGAAAGATCAAGTTTGTGAATACGACTTTGGACATCGGGATGGCTAACAAACCCGTTCGATTCACATTTTAATGCTGTGTTGATTCATATGTAATGAAGAAAACCGCAGGAGAGAGTCTTAGCAACGGGAGGCAATGGGGCCGTACGTAGTGCTGCAACATCGCTATCATTTGTATCCTTTTGTTTGATTGGTTCCGGTGTGGGCTCTGTAGTTATGCTAGAGCAATAGAGGCCGTTAGTAAAATTGAATAATTTTAGGGCTATTTCAGGCGAAGCGTTTAAATCTAGCATTTCGTCCCCACTCATGTTCAATCTTTGATTGTGATACGTACTGCTATGTTCTGCTGTTATGGGTGTTGTGACAGATATAGCGCTACCACCAATATGATTTGTTGTAAGCTCATCCATCTTGGATTTGGAACTAGGTAGTAAACCGACTCATCCATGGATTATTTTTGTCAAGAAACTCACTGCAGTGGGTAATAGTAAATTTAACAGAAACCCTCAACGCACGATGGAGAATGTTCCCCTTTTGGTCCCTGATGATTTACTCACGGACGATTTGCTGCCTAATTATTTTAATATAGAGTTGAATTTATTTACCCGTGACTTGGTAGCTTGTCACAGACCAATTTTCTGCTCTGGATATTTGTAAATATTTCGCAATTGATTTTAACTTCTATATCACTTAATAGTTTGATGAGTTGACTACGTTCGGATGATTTTAGCTGATTTAATTTATTATAAAAAATCAATTTACGTTTCAAAGTACATTTATCACACATCACGACACAACTTTCCTTCATTAATCCATGTAGGTTTGCTCTCTGGATAATCCGTATATACCATGTAAAGTTGCTTTCTTCTTCGTATAATTCGGGTCTTCAATACCTTGATGGCATAAATATCAGGTCTGTCACACTGATCTAGTTCCTGCCAGTAGGCAAACCCTTCGATGGGTTCATCAATTTCGAGTGGTGTTATTTCGTTGGTCGGAGGGTAATGTTTTCGATTAACACGTGAAATACGAAACACTTCCTTCGTGAACTTTGGTTCGTGTCTTCGCCTGAATGTCATGAGACTGGGATCATATCACTGTAATCGTACGTACGCTCCCACCTTTAGTTGCTTACTGAGTACTTTAATTCTTTTTCGTCGTATTTTCTACATTTCCGATACCAGAGCTTGAATTTGTTTTGGGTCGTTCATCAAATAAACGTCCAAAGGGACCCGTCCCATTAATGATGGCTACTCATCAATGATGATTGGCCAGAATTGCTTACAAGTCGTCTAAATAGCATTCTGTCTTTTTAGCATGCGTATATTTTCCCAACTTGAGTTTTATAGTCCGTATGACAAGCCCTGCAGGGGATGCTTTAATGGCCTTGTTGTATTTGTAATAAATGGATATATTCTTGCCAGTCAAATAAGATTTAGAGTTTTTATTTGTAAATTCACTGCCCTGATCTGAACAAATCCGAGTTGTTGGCCATACTAGTTCGTTGAATATATTATCAAATGCTGCAATCATATTTTTAAATGTAATAGCTTTTAATGGTTGTGCACACAGATATTTGCGGTATATATCAATGACGAACAATAAATATCTAATTCCGTAATTTTTATCTGCATAATCTTTCATAAAGGCAACATCCATACAGAGAATTGATCCAGGACGAGCAGCTGTGACCATGCGTCTGCTAAATTTAAAGCGAGCTTGTTTAAATCGTGTAAAAGTTTATGATCCTTGCAGAAATGTTTCAACATCGCGTCTTGTTGTAGACGGACAAATATTCGTATAGCTTTGATGTAGAGCCTTCACGCTAGAGTATGACCCAACAGCCTCCGGATTGTAGTAGACACTCTCCATTCTAATTCACCACTAATCTCAAATCTATCAAACATAATATTTTATAGAGGCAACACTTGTTCAAATTCATGTCCTGAAATTTGTCGTCTAATCAAGAGTTTCAAGTGTGTGAAATAAACCAAGATTTGCCTATATGGTTTTTGTTCCTCATGTATCTTGTTCACGGAGATGAACGATTCAATCTTGTCTTTTCAATAAATGTTATTCCGAAATAACGTAATTGATTGATATCACGCATGCGCAGGATAAGAAAGTGTGTGGTGTTCAAAGATATTGTGCGGTGGAATGGATTTGACTGAACGAGTGATTGGTTTAAATATATCGCACTGACATTTGCGTGCATACCCCGACAAAAAACAAATGCAATAATACGTAGAGACTCTGATTCCAACATGAAGTCATCGTTCACAACAAGTAGTTTACAGGATGTTTTCTTTGCTAATGGATCGAATGCGACTTGTCCTGTGTGTATTTCAATTTTTTCATGCTTACAGAAAAGTGCTCTGACCCTGAAACGACCACCTCATCGAAACTATCAATGAATTTACTAATTATTCTTCCCACAAGGACACTCTTCCCACTGAATGAGAACCCGCTCATAAACAATCGTGCGGGTTTGGCGAAGAGGTTGACGTCCGCAAACCTAACAGTCTCCATCTTCCAACAGGTGACAACAAACTAACTATTTTTCAATGAACCTTCAATTTGAGTGTACATATTTTCACTCTCTGCAGATGTATTCCATCAAGGATACGCTGAAGTCAAGGACCCGTTCGGCAACACCAGGTAATTATTATCAGCGTGGGCTATTTCCATCTCTAAAGTTAGATCGATCATGCCAATATCTTCGACATCAACCAATGTGGCTTCCGTATGTTTTTTTTCGAGCAATGGATTCAACCTATTATCATTTCTTTCTGAACAGATCATGGTAAAAACTTGATCGGGCGTGGACCAGATCAATCCGGAACTTCAGGGATGATAAGGTTTGTTTAACGAAAAATTTCAATTTATCTTTGGACACTATAATGAAACTATTCCATGTTAGAGCAAAATCAGTGCTACATTTTTTTATAATTACATAAATTGTCACGTGCAGACCGACGCAGTAACCTCCAGCAAAACATCCGTATCAGGGCTGTATGCTGACCAGTCTTTGCCCAAATTACCAGCGTCATTCGCTGCCTGTACCTCACTGGCCGCAGTCTCAAGCATGGCAACCTCGACAACCGTTACAGAGACCGCCGATGCAGACACGTGCATGGCATCCTCAACAGCCGTGGCAGAGAGCACAGATGCAGACACAAGCATATCCGCAACAGACTCGACCTTATCATCCATTAAGAAACTTTTTCAAAGTCGAGCATGATGCATTACAAAGGTTAGTGTTTACAAAATATTTTTATGATTTTTTTAAAATAAATTATTACATATTTCTTCAATAAAATCTTCACCACGGGTTGAGAAGGCGAAAGATCTGTCTGGTATATTTATCGTTAGGGGCTAGTCTTCCGAGATTAGCTCAAGTGAGTGAAATATACTACGCTCCAGCAAGATTTTCTCTTGATTGAGAAAGTTAACTATAAAAACGGGACTTAGTACAATCCAAGACTTGTGCAGTTTTGATTTACTGTTTAAGAACACAAGCGTTATTTATTCGGAGTTACACTCCAGTTCCACACTCGAGAAATTCTGTCGTTTTAAAACAGTCACTTGTTCCTTCATTTTCCAAATATTCAAGATAACTTCAAATGTTGGTATAGTCGTTGACACAAAATTTCCAGCTTCAATGAACCCAAACCTCTGAAGAGTCCGGTTATAGGTGACAGCAAGATTTCCTACTTTTATCAACTCCATTTTTTAGGTCTTGTTGGTCAATCTTAAGGATGGATGTTTACTTGACGAGAAGCTGATGATGTCTGTGTCCACCGCCTCAGCGGTACCAGCGGCACCTCACCGCTGCAGGCAGGCAAACAGGTTACAATTCGTATATCGTTTACGTATTGATTTGTTGGCGTACATCTGGCATCTATTTTGTCCAAAATATCGTATACTAATGTATAAAAGGGCGAGTGCTGCAGCTCAGACATTATTTGTGCTCTTGATCTCGTCGACGACACACCTTCCTCGAACTAGAAGTAACATGATTATATATTTTGTTTTATTTTAGAGATATCTTTCTGTAACTTTGCTCGTCTACTTTTTATTTTTTTATTATAGATATACCTATGTTCATTATTGTAGGATGAATCATAAACCATTTGCTGGAGGATGCAGGGAGTGGCCCATTCTGAAATGATGCCTGTCCTCCCCTCATATGCCCCAGCGCAAGCCTCGCAATGTCCGCAAGCCCTAGCGTAAGCCCTGCAATGTCCGCAAGCCCTAGCGCAAGCCCGCAACCCGGTGGTGGTGGTGGCCCCCTTCCATCTTCGGAAGAACGCGGAGTTCAGCCTACTGCTGCTTTGGATGCACCCTTGACGTTGTCTCCTGTTAAACAGTTCGTCGCTACTGATGGTTCGGCTCCGTCTCCTGTTGGACAGTTCGTCGCTACTGATAGTTCGTCCTTGGCGCCGTCTTCGGAACAGTTCGTCGCTACTGATGGATCAGATACTTTGCGTGAGGCTATATTTTACCAACCTACCTTTGAAGGATTTGGGGAGAATAACTTTGCATCCTCTACTTTTATACCATACACTGAACATGTCAACATATCGTCCATGATAACATTGGGATGCAAGGAATTAGTGGAACACGCTGAATCTAAATTAGGAACATCCCAAAGACTCCAATGCACCATGAAGGTTAAAATGGCCAAACAAGTTGAGGATGCATCTATAGATGACAAGGACTAGGTGATTAACACAAAAGTGATCCAGCTGACATAAACAGTGCTATTAAATGAGTTGATTGAAGATCTCGGGGTAGATTTACAAAATAAATTAGAAAACCGGGAGCTAGAAGGTAGTGGCTGGAGTAGTAATATAGTAACCAGTGTTGAGATCAAATTCTACAAGACAGGGGTTAAAGGAACAAAAATATTATGCGACTCTGTTCCTTGGCCCAACAATTGTCCAGGCCGTCACCATATAGTCAACATAAAATCGAGAACCAATAATTGTGTACTCACTAGCATGATTGCTCACTTCCACTTGAAACAGGAAACAAATCTCTCAAATTTCAAACGACAATCATGTGATGCATATCTGCCTTTTGAAGATACCTACTTTAATTCTTCAAAACTTGCCTTGAACAAACCTGTTTCTCTAGAAGATTTACCAAATATAAAAAGGGACTGTGAAGTTAACATTAGACTGTATAAGCTCACAAAAGAGCAGGAAGGTTATGGTCTGGTCTGTGTATACAGAGGCAGTTTAGAGGCCGGTGAGGAGTGCACGATCCACCTTGTGCAAATCTTAGATGCCCAGTATGTCGCACTCATACCGTGTTTCACTACATTTATGCGTACATCTAGAAACAATTGGTTATTTTTTTATCCCTTTTGCATGCGAGGGATGAACGAAAGCAAAAAAGCGGGATACGTAAAATTGTGTATGTCCAGTACAGGCATGCAAATTATCAGCATGCATGAGGAAGGCGAAATGTATCAATTCGCTGCCATGCATGCAACAATGAAGCCACCCGTTGTTTGTTATTATGACTGTGAATCTGTGCTGGAGCCAAGCCAAGAGGGAAAACATGTAGTCAACACACACAAGTTGAGGATGAACAGTTATACTCAAGTGGATAAAGAGGGGAAAATTGTTGGACACAAAGTAGTCGATTCGACTTCGATTCCTCTTGAGGAGATGGAGACACATCTTGTCAAGAATATGTGGTGGATTATAATGATAACATGTCAACCTTACCATTGTACCCCATCGGTGTTCTCACTAAGCCAGACATATAAAAATATTGCTGAAGCAAAACATGCGAATGCTGCAGGGACGTTTTTGGAGAAAATGGTTAAAGACAAGTTCACCACCATAATCGTTACGTTGAGTGGGACTTCGGACCCAATAAAGAAGTGATAACAGGGAACGACTTGGCCACTTTGTGCTTAAATTGTAACTTCAGAATCACGGAGAAACTCAGGTTCATGTCATGTATTGCTCACAATGCACCGGCTTATGACATGCGCTTCATATTGCGAGGATTGGACGGGGCTAACTTCTCGAATATCCGTGTCCTACCAAAACAGTCAGATAAAATGTGCAGCATCCCTGTCTCCTTGAACGATCCCACGAGAAAGTACGGTGTCAAGTTCATTGACTCAACTCGAGTTTAGACAGTCTTGCCAAGAATCCTAAAGATAGTAGCCATGACATGCCGCTCCTGAAATTCCATCTCACAAGTCTCGGCTACAGTGACAAGGTTCTAGACCTCGCTACTCGAAAAGGACATTTCTGCTATGGAGCCATCGCATCGGATTATGTGCTGGACCAAACAGACATACCTTCGCAACAAGCCTTTTTCAGTCAACTTCGAGGCAAAGGAATATCGGACTCTGAGTATGCTGAAGTTATTGCAATGTGGCAGGCAGCCAACTGCAAGACTTTGCGTGACTTCATGATCATATACCTGCTCATCGACACGCTGATACTGGCCGAAGTCTTCCAAAAATTTAGAGAGACCATGACACGTGACTACACCCTGGATCCCGTCCATTTTGTGAGCGCACCTGGCTTTGCAATGCAAGCTGCTCTCTACGGAGTAAAGATGAAACTGGAGCTGGTCAAATATATCGATCTCCTGAACTTTATTGTCAAGAATACACGAGATGGATTCGTGACGTTGACGAGAGGTCTTACCAAGATAAACAATCCCCGATGCAAATACTATGACCCTAAACTGCCTGTGTCTTCAGCAGCAATGTGGGACTTTAACAGTCTTTATGGTGGATGCTTGAGAGAGCCCCTCATCATTGACCAAATCCTCGAGCTCACACTTGAAGAAATTCAAGCATTCGACTTGGTAAACGCCGACTGTTCTGGCGAGTATACGTATATTGTCTGTATCAATGCCCAAGTCAGCGATGCAGTTGCACGAGAAACAAACGAGCTGCACTACTACTACATCACAAAGAAGTTACCTTGGACGATGTTTTGCCCGTCACAAAAATCTCTTGGCTGGCTCGAAACATCTCAAAAGCCGAAAACGAGCAGGTCGTAAGCTGGCTGCTAGTCATTTACCTCAAACTGACAACCTCGTTGCCCGGGAACTTCTTCAAGTACTCCTCAGGCAAGAACTGGAAGTCACCAAGGCTTATCAAATTTTTTCGCATAAAACAGGAACCTGTCTTCAGGTCGTTCATCATGACAAATATCCAAAAACGTCAGGAGTCTACGAGCACCGTCGAAAAATCCCTGTACAAACTACTCACAAATAGTACATACGGTAAGCTATTGTTCAATCCGCTCAACAGAAGTCTAGAGGCGAAGGTCGTGTGCACCCCCCAACGAGTTCCGAAAACTTGCTGCCAACCCCCTCCTAAAAAACTGCTACGCTATCGGTCCCGAAACAGTCATCATGATCCTCAAACGAAAAAAATGTCCGAATGGTACACCCACTCCAAATTGGATTCTACGTGCTTGAAAACGCTGAAGCGAAAGTCTACAGCTTCTTTTATGACACAATGAAGCCACGCTACGGTGACAACGTTATGCTCATCTACTCGGACACAGACTCGTTGGTGCTCCAGTTCAAAGGCGTGGCCGACATTGAGGGGGAAATGCGACAAGCTCCTCTAGCTGAATACGTGGACTTCTCCAATTACCCGAAAAATCATCCCTTGTACGATGAATTCAAGAAAGGAAAGCTGGGACTACGGAAAAGCAAAACAGCCGATGACTACCCGAGTGAAATCATCTGCTTGCAACCAGAGTGTTACAGCATTTTGATCGAGTTTGACACCACGAAATCAGGTTCTAAAGCCGTCAATTACCAGACACAAGCTAAATTCCAACATGAACAATACAGAGACATCCATAACCAGAAATTCTACTCGCACATTGAGACCATGCACAACATTCGCGCACAAGCATGCCAGCTTCAAACTGTAGGCACTATTAAAAACTGCCTCAGTAAATTTGAAAACAAACGCTACTATCTCGACGCGTGTACAACTCTTGCCTATGGCCATCCAGACATTCCATAAAAATTCCATTGGAGTTGAACCTACTGTCACTAAAAAGAGGAAACGATGTGTCATATGTGCTGATGATACTAATGAAAACGTGGATTTAACATGAAAGAGACGCAAGCCTGGTGAGAGCGTCTTTGGCGCGTGTAATCGCGATAAAAGCTCATCCACGTCTCCAGAATTTATTCTCAAAATCTACCTAAGATGTTGTATATATTTAAATAAAAATATATAAAGTTGAACATGTTTCATTGTCCAACTAGACATATTATATATTGATCTAGACAAGCGGTTTGTTGTCAGTATGACGTAGGACCCAGTGCAGGATGCAGGAACAGATAAAAATGCACGATGAACAGTACAACATGGTATTTTACTTAGACTATTTGAATGATAAAAATAAACGAGTCGAGCATGAAAAAGCTTTGTTTGTTTCTAGCAAAAATATCTCAGGCAATACATTGAAAGAATACATCTCCGAGCTAGAAGTCAAAATCAGAAAAAGTCTGTTAAGGAAACGATTCGTTAGAGATGAAGGAAAAATGTTTGAAAATGATAATGCTACGCAAAGCATAAAGTTCAACGCCTTTAATCTACAAAACTTGTCGCAATACAAATATACTGAAGCTACGGTCAATTGGTACTTTGTCGGAGATAGATCAGCTGATTTAATGGGCTGAGCGATGTGTAAATATAATGTCGGTGAAGGTGCCGTAAGCGAAAAAATGTCCTTTATGAACGATTAGGTACACTACATGAACGTTTACTCTGATAAATCATTTACGCAGTTTTATGGGCGACAAGCAAGTCAATATTCTTGATGTTATTCCTACTAATAACTCTTATTCATTTATGCGCACCCATGTCATATATAAAAAATTACAGCGTAGTCATATTGATTCAATTTTTATCGTTCTACGAGATGGTGTTGACGGTATCATCCCGTTAAATAATGGTTGATCGAACCTATGCGTATTGCATTTAAAAGAAGCTAGAGACATATAAATATAATGCTGGATATAAAAGAAGGTCATTTGGTATCTAGCAATCATGAGGGTGGTATATGCATATCCGTCGTACAAACAATACGATTTTTTTCGCGAAAAGTGACAAAATAGGCGATGGAATTTACATGATATTGACAGATTCACAAGTCCGATATCGTACCAGAGAGGTAGCGGATTCTTCTCAACCAGAGCTAGTCTTGTAAGACGCACATTGCATTTTCTACGAAAAACTTTACTGCCTGCAGCTGCCGATATGGCTCGAAACAGGCACACGATTATTCGGAGCAGAAAGATATGCGGAAATCAACAAAGGAACATAGGATTGCTACACTCAAGAATGTTGTAAAGAAAGCCACGGTTGGAGGTAGGATCACAGGAAAAGTAACGAAGAAACGTAGATCGAAGAGGAACCACGGAAGAAAAATGGAGTCGTGTCATCCATAATTAAATTACTAATAAATACCACTGTTTATGTACCATTACCGTTAGCTTCGGGTAAGGTTCTATACCGACAACATGCTTGGTGGATCATCTTTCAACATGACAGAGCTAGAAACCCATACGAAAAACCATGAAATGGGAGTGATTGATATGTTTCCCTCCATCAACATGAAATATTTAATTGAATCAAGTATCGAGTCGAAAGTTGAAAAAAATTATCTAAGTACAAACAGTAGTATGTATGATGGTAGAATTACCGATTACTTTATAGAATTTCATATTCCAGGATCGGATAATGAAATGGTCGACTTGAGCTCGTTAACTGCAGAAGTGAAAATCCGTGTTGGAAATGCAGATGGAAGCGCGTTGGCCGCCGCTGCAAATGTTACACTCGTTGACCGATTCATTCATCGCATGTTCCAAAGGCAATCTCTATTCCAAAATGGTGTTCAGTTTAAAGGAAACAGTTATACAGGACTACTAAATAATTTCAACGCCTATACATCCATGAAGAGCTCCGGTCTAATTAATAAAGGACTGAATATGATGTATAAATCACTGCAAAAATCCATTCCAGATACCATCGCCGCAGCGAATTTTACTAATCAAAACGAAAATGAGACTTGGATTCAAGAAAATGTACGTCGTGGTATACATATGATGGGACCACTAAACTTTGATGTATCCGGTAGCAATAGTTATCTATTTAATAATGTCAGTGTAAATATACGTTTTGAGCTGACAAACCCTAGTAGCGTTCTCCTAACACATGACAATGAACAATACATTTGTTTAGTTGATTGATGCAAAATATGGTGTTAAAAGATTGTACCATATCCTACAGCTTTGCTTGCTCTAAATAAAACGCTCACAAAAGAACAATGACATGATTGAATACAGGTTCGATCGACCTATTGTCAAAATAATCGTGTTTCCTACCAGTCAAAACTTCATCTCCATTGATTCCCTCTTCAACGGAGTTGTTCCACATAAAATAGCTTTATTTCTCACTGATCAGGCGTCACATAACGGAGCATATAATCGCAATCCAATTACTTCTAGCATTATGGCATCACAAACGTTATCGTCGATGTAAACGGAAACTGCGTCACCGACATTAGATCATCGTTTCCAAGAGAGTGCGCCCAAGCATACCATCAAACATTTTCGTCTCTAGGGACGCGTAACAGCTCTCATCTATATTGTTATAGATACAAGGCCAACCGACTTTAAGATGTCATTAAGCTAGAAAAATAGCAAACATACGCATGTCAGTGAATTGTGAAAATCCACCCACTACGAATAAGATCTTGTTCCTGGTAGGTTATACACTCGGTGTCATCCAAATAAATTCGGCAGGGACGGTATTCCCCAACTATCTACAGTAATCATGGATAATAATCAAATTGAAAATATATCAATGAGCGATCCAATTATGAAACGTGCCTATATAGAGTGTTTTGCTGAAAACAGAATGCCCATGCATCAGATGAGAGGCTACATGATTGTTAACAGAGAAAGCGATCCCAATAAAATGGTTCATTGGATCCTTATATTAAAAAACGATAACAAACACTACTTTTTTGATTCGTTTGGGCTTAACTAAAAAATATTTGGAGGAAATATTGCATCGTAGTATAATATTCATGCTAAAATACAACTTGTACTACAGAAACCGATCCAAAGTGATCAATCATTGCTCTGTGGAGCTTACTGCCTCTACTTTGCGTATTATCTATGTCAAATATACCCGTCAAATGATAATCGAGCGGTTCTCCAACACCGAACGACGTAGAAATGATACCAAGGTTGGAAAATTCATCATGAACTTGTCCGGAAATTAACATTCGTGCAAGCGGGAACTTTGTGGAGTCTTAACTTTTAATACTGCATATAAATTATTATGTGACTGTTAGATTTAATATCAATAAAAAATATCTTTTAAATGTATGTTGTCATTATCTCCCTAAACATTCAGAGGACTAGCATTGAAATGCATATATGCAACATGACATGCAATGGAATTGCAATACAGTATGCCCAGCATTGAAATGCAAATACCTATATGCAAATAAAATATATAACCTATTAACATTTATAAGCTGTCCGTTCATCCGAATGAGTCATCCACCTCCGTTCCCTCCACGCCGCCCGCCTTCCGCTACCCTCCGCACCGCCCACTATTCGCCGCTGACTCCGGACAATATGGTCGCCGTACGCCCGCCGATAAAACTGCCTCGAATTGCGTTTCACACTAATACTCTCTACTAATGTCCATTTTTCGCTCTAAATATGAACTCGTCAGAAATTGTATCTATATTACCCATTAAGAAGCTTTGTCCACACATAGTACCGTAAGAAATTTCTATATGAAGTTATATACCACGTGGGGAAAGCCGAATTGTTTTTTCCGGTTATCGACTAACCATAAACGAACAATTGCTCGCTACTGTACATCCGTCCTACTTGGGAATTTTTATTTGAAATTTGAATTGAATAACCAATCAATTCCAATCGAAATCAATCATCACGAAACACTGTAAATTCAGGGCTGTATGATGATTAATTTGGATATGATTTGTGCGGATTTTCAAATAAAAGTTTTTCATGGCCTTGTTTTACCGAAAGGTAAGACAAAGCAAAACGTCTACATTTCGGATAATGCTGCGTCGTTTCAAACTCAATGAGAGATCATATTAATTTCGAAAGCTAACACGATATCTACAAAGTGTACGCAAATGCTGAGCAGCATTGAAATTTTAATATCATGTCCCTATATCCCTATATTTT
>SDVV010022379.1:0-12961 GCA_016164225.1 Gammarus roeselii | reverse complement strand
CGTGGTCTATTGTTTACAGAGACAAGATGATGAGCAATTGCCCTCATGAATTCCTCGCTCAAAATAACCTTGACTTGTCACTTCCACTGAGTGGCGTGGTCTATTGTTTACAGAGACAAGATGATGAGCAATTGACTCTATGAATTCCTCACTCAAAATAACCTTGACTTGTCACTTCCACTGAGTGGCGTGGTCTATTGTTTACAGATACAAGATGATGAGCAATTGACTCTATGAATTCCTCGCTCAAAATAACCTTGACTTGTCACTTCCACTGAGTGGCGTGGTCTATTGTTTACAGATACAAGCTGATGAGTAATTGACCTCATGAATTCCTCGCTCAAAATAACCTTGACTTGTCACTTCCACTGAGTGGCGTGGTCTATTGTTTACAGAGACAAGATGATGAGCAATTGTCTCTATGAATTCCTCGCTCAAAATAACCTTGACTTGTCACTTCCACTGAGTGGCGTGGTCTATTGTTTACAGACAAGATGATGAGCAATTGACTCTATGAATTCCTCGCTCAAAATAACCTTGACTTGTCACTTCCACTGAGTGGCGTGGTCTATTGTTTACAAAGACAAGCTGATGAGCAATTGACTCTATAGATTCCTCGCTCACAATAACCTTGACTGTGCTATTGTTGTGAGTTTTGACAACTATGTCCATAAGTAGTTGATTGTGGTCACCCATCCAGCCAGAGTGAGAGAGGAGTGGAAGACTGGGGTGCAAGCAGTGTGAAAATCATACAAGTGGTTGCTTAACCATGATATTAATGAGAACCTAATTAGTATATTGATAAATGAGCATAAAACACACATAATGACGACACGTAAAAAATATTACCAGCAATATAAATTGCCAACGTCTTATGAGCGGGGTGTTCTGGGTTCTGTAAATCGTAACAGGTTCTGGTTATGTTGTTCAAGCCACAGAATGTGATGATAAATGCCCCGATTCCCACATCTAGGAATATTTTCGAATATTATCCTTTTATTCCTATTTTTAATTCAGTTTCTGACCCAAAACCACTCGCTAAGAACTACAGTAAAGTCAAAATCCCATTTACATCAATACATTGCGCAACCCCTCACATGTGAGTGTGAAGAGATTTATGGGTAGATAAATACGAGTATCCTAAAAAGGAAATTATCCACTGTTCTACCAAGGAAGTCCTGCAAGGAACCTGAACGTTGTTTTCGGCTTGTCTCTAGAAAGGCTCGGGGGGGGAAGAAATTGTCTAATCTTTTCGTTATCTTGTTCAGGATCCCCTAACAGACTCGACGCCGTGGCGGCTCCGGCCAGACTAACTTGTAATCCCTCGGAAATGAAGTAATGTTTTTCTCTTCATTTTATCATGGATAGAAAATGGCACATATTCTAATGAATTTTAAAACGCATGAATAAATAATGTCGGAGGTGGAGAGCGGATATGACTATGGCAAATTGAGGTGATAATATTGGAGCTTGCTTGCCCTAACCATGTTTCGTCAGTTGGTATGTATTTCAATTACAAAAATACACTGACATTTTGTCAGCGAACTAGTCATCTTCACTTCGCTTTTGAAACTATAAAAAAGACTGTCTCTGGTATTTATTACTCGATTCTGCTTCATATATTTTCGACAATGGAATAAAAATATGTGAAGTGAATAGATGACAGAACTCAAGCAGCCGTACATAACAATATGAATTGCATAACATCATAGGTACTGTTTAACTTTTCCAAATGTGCCTTAAAAAAATAACTGTTGAACATGTAACACAAATACACTCGCTAAACACGGGAAAAATTATGGAAATTTCAAAGTTGTTATTGGTCTGTAAATGAGATATTGCACGAAATGTATTTATTTTCAAATCCACTTTAAATCCGAAAATCCAACTTGCACAATTGTTAATTGTCTTATTTCCGATTGCGAGAAATTGAACTGTACCCGTCGATCAGCGTTTACCTAAGCATATTTTTTTGGCTGAGCGGACGTTCCCCCAAAAGCGAGTAGTATCAATGTGAGTTTCTTCCTACCCCCAACCCTGCCTCGTGAGTGATCCACGAGTGTTTCTTCCCTGCAGACAACTGTTTGCTGAGGATATTCGTCGTTTAGTCCACCGACCGACGGTATGCCACATGTCGGGGTATCCTCTGAGTGCCGTGCAAACAGGTCATTGGCGCACTCTGGTGGTGGAGGGAACAGGTAAGATCGAGACTCAAATGCTTGGGGGTTTCTTGTTGGATTGCTCAGCAAACAGGCATTGACACGCTCTGGTAAAGAAAACAGGACAGATTGGGAACCATACGCTTGAAGCTCTATTGTGGAAGTGCCTACCAAACAGGGTATTGCCCTCTGGTGAAGAAAACAGGACAGATTGAGTACCATGTGCTTGAAGCTCTCTTGTGGAAGTACCTAGCAAACAGGGTATTGGTTTGCTCTGGTGAAGAAAACAGGACAGATTGGGTACCATGTGCTTGAAGCTCTCTTGTGGAAGTACCTAGCAAACAGGGTATTGGTTTGCTCTGGTGAAGAAAGCAGGACAGATTGGGTACCATGTGCTTGAAGCTCTCTTGTGGAAGTACCCAGCAAACAGGGTATTGGTTTGCTCTGGTGAAGAGAGCAGAACAGATAGTGAGACAAAAGCTTGGGGACCTCTTATTGGATTGCTCAGCAAATTTGTCACTAGCGTACTCTGGCAGAGAGAACGGGACAGATTGGCAGACAAATGCTTAGGGGCGGGCCTCTTGTTTTATTGCCCAGCCAACCGGCCAATGGCGCGCTCTGGTGAAGTGAACAAAGGATTACGAGAGACATTCCTAATAAAATCATTCAGATATTGCGTCCTCGGGACAATTATTATACAACTGGCATCTTCTATGGAAAGATGACTTGAAGGAGTTCAGTGTCATGACAACAAGTTAACTCACGCATAAATAAGCACTTATCAATACATGGTACCCCGTGCGTCGAAATTGACAGTTTTGAAGCTTATTCGTAGATTTCATCGGAGAGAAGTTGAATTGATCGTGGAAGAGGGCTTGTTGGTTAGTGATAAAATGAGAATCCTCGCACTCGGGCAATTATTGTTTTGTAATTCTTAAAAAATTGTTCTATGTAGAAAATATGGTCAATCAACAAATAAACATGGATACATTGTTTCTTCAGCGCATCATTCCTGTACCTCAGTTCTCACCCTCAGTTCCCCTCATAGTAGTCGAGGAGAAATATATCCTACCACCCTCACCTTATATTAGATTTTTTGTTCACCGCTGGAGCTGTAACACCACTTCGCATCCTCCAAGTGAAGCCATCACGATCATAAAGTGCGTGACGGTTCAAATTGCGACCGTTTTCAGTATAAACGGCCCCGTAACACGTCAAAAAACTGCTTTAGGTTGCGGAGAGAAAGTCCGAATTTGCATGCGAAGGTTTGAGCCCGTTAAACTTAGGCACTTCAGGCGTGCTTCATATTGAGACGCCTAATGTTGGCCGCTTATCCAGCCTTCTCAATGATGCAACAACGTTCTATGATGCAACAATGCTCTATGATGCAACAACGCACTATGATGCAGCAATGCTCTATGATGCAACAACGCTCTATGATGCAACAACGCTCTATGATGCAACAACGCTCTATGATGCAACAAGGCAGCACAGGTTTGATCGGGAGGTAACTAATTTTTGGTGAGGGAGCTACAAGAATGAGTTTTGGTGCATACATGGTATGGTGGGGAAGCGTCAAATTGTAGTTTGGAAGGCAACAGAACCGCTTGTGGTCGGGAGGCAAATGAAATGTTTTTGGGAAAACACAGAGATGGTCAACAGGTCACACTTATGGGGTCAATACGCACCCCGGAAGTGGTCGATAGGGGAAACATATGTTCTAGAAAAGCAATATATGTGTTCATCCAGCCGCATATTCACGGAAAGTTACCAGAAATTGCACTTGCGTAGTTTACGGGCTGACAGGTCATTTTTCTTTCACAGTCTCCGGTCCTCATCAAATCTCAGCAATTGTTCACGACTACATTCATCAAATTCCTTATGTGTCATGCGTTGTGGAGAAAGCACTGATTGCCTTCCTTTTCAGATCTTGCAGACGGCAGATCTCAAAGAGTAGTAACATATCAGGAACATTAGAAGCGCAACCGGCCAATCAGATCTATTGCCCCGCGGCTGAGATTATGGAGGCATCGAGGAACGATTGGGGGATTATGTTATAGCATCTCTGAGACTAGGAGGATGCCCGAAACAGGGGCAAGCGAATTCATTTATATTTATCTGTACAGCAGCGAGCAAATATTCGTTTATAGGTTGTCTGTAACCGGAAAAACAAACTCGACTTTACCATCGAGGAATTTAACTTCATACAGAAATTTCTTACGGGACTATGTGTGGACAAGCCTTCTTAATGGGTAATATTAATCAAATTTTCGATGAGTTCGAATATAGAGCGGAAAATGGACAATGAAGATTTCACTTAGTTTCAGATCGTAAACGAATTTTTGATCGCTTCTGTACATGTATTCTAAACTTGTCTGGCTGTGACTAAAGACGTTTCCTTCACGATTCACTTTTTGCATTTGTTTGCTTGTTGTTTGCAGAGGCGGGCATTCCGGTAATAGAGAAGTCCGCTACTTGTTAACCTGATAATTAATGAACTAAGGATGTATAAGCGGATTTACGAATTGAAAAAATTCGCGATAAGCGATTAGCGGAGTGCCAAAATGATAAGTCCGCTACCACATAACTGTCCCCCCTATTCGAGGGCTTCATTACTGGGACTGACATCCTCAGATCCATGAGATCATCCCTGGCAGCAGACAACTTCAAGAAGCAGGTCTTCGTCAAGGAGAACCTGCACCTGTTAAAACGAAAGAAGTGGCTGTCCCAGATGGAGGAAGAGATGGAGAATGTGTAATACCGGTAAGTGCGTGACTGTAATCATGTGTATTTATTCAATAAAAATAAAACTTGAACCTTGCATATCATTTAATATAAGGTAGCATTACTGTTCATCGGCAAATATGTTCGTTCGGTTTTAACTAAAACAAAACGTTTAGCGGACTGCAGCGGAGTTGATTAGCACGCAATATTTTTTAGCGTTATTGTATTCTCGTTAGTGGACCAATGCATGTGTGGGCAGTCGTGGCTGTGAAGTGAAGACTTTTACGTCAGACTTAATGAGGGTGACACCGCGGTCGATGTTGGGACTGTCTTTGCCTAGTTTCGGGTATCCAGGAAACTTTGGTATTTAGGTTACATTTTGTTCCCGCAGCAGGTCAGAGGCAAGTGACCGCGTCATTGGTCACTTGCCTCTGACCAATGGCGTTTGGGTCATTTGTAATATGTTCAATTGTAACACACTGGTTTGGGGTTGGTTTTATGGTATAGGGATGGGGGAGGTGGCGAGGCGGATGTAGAACTAGGGGCCTATGATGACAGGGGTAGTACGGCGGGCCGAGGAGCAACTGACAGAACCGGCGAGGCCACCGGACGCACATGAGAGGGGCCGTCCAATGAGGGAGGGGTGCCCGGTGTTGTTACGTAGGATGGATCTTACTGTTGAGGTGTGTATTAAAGTTCTGTGTTGGGTGTGAGTTGATGCATTTCCGCCTAAGTGGTAAATTTATGTTTTTGGGGACACCGGAGTATTGTTTTGTGGAGTACGCACAGGCCCCACAACTGCGTGCGCTGAACCGAGCAAACGCGACGCATGTAGAGCAACTGCAAGATCAAGGGACAAGGGTTGGACCAGGACCAGTGTTGGATTCCATGTCACCGGCTTGGGGAGAAGAGCATGGGAACAAGTCAGTGTTTGTTTGCTTTCAATTAGGGAAAGAAACGGAGGATATGTGATGTCGTCTATCTGCTCCAGCACCGCTTGCCTGTCACTGCGGATGATAGTTGGCTCTGTCGCGTTTGCTTCCATTTTCAACAGCTCGTCTCCGACATAACTTGTGCAAGATTATCTCCTCCAGCACAGCTTGCCTGTCACTGTGGATGATACATGCCGCTGCATTACAAACAGGCGTCTGCTTCGGGGTTTGTAGGGATCTGCCAAGAAACTTGTTACTGAAAAGTGGATATTTCTTAGGGAGAAGGGATATCTTGCAGCGCGAGAGATTGAAGACAAACAATTGTGGTCAATCTTGCATCACAACCTTGCAGCCCAACTAATGACAATATTTTTACATGATGTATATGCTTATGTTTTTGACCGAATGGTGTCCGAGACAACTTCACTGCAATTTAAAACAGACTTCTCAAAAAAACTCCATTTGTAACTTCATTTCAAAATTCCATTAGTTGTTATGATGATGTGACATAATTAATTTCACATCATATGTTTTTTGGGAAAAAAAAAAATGAAAACAATATTTACTTTTATCAATCACTCCAACAATTAACAAATATTTAGAATGCCTAAAAAGATGCGTGTTGGAACATAAAAGCTTGTTACATAGAGTATCATTGCCTTTTATATGACAAGCCTATTCAAGTCTATCTCACACCACCTAATCAGACAATTGTTAATAATAATAATAATAATAATAATAATAATAATAATAATAAGAATAAGAATAATAATAATAATAATAATAGACTTTATTGAAGCCCTCGATGGTACAATAATGATATAACAGAAACAAGTTTGTTAGCGTTCCTACCAATACAATCAAATTTCGCACCAAAAGAACATGCATAGAGAAATGACAGAGTAGGGCTGAAATACGCGACATAGATTCCTGAGTTGAGTTGGCGACAAGCGCGACTGGATACATTAGTATGTCCCTCTCCCACATGACTGTGTATACTAAAGCTCACATTTCGAGAAGGAAAGCACGCAGCCACCTGTGAGCCACTTATCAGGGACGTATCCCAGCCTGCCATTCACGTACGTACAATGGGCCCACTACATGGAAAGGCAGACAGATGTCAAACATTATCTCTGTTAATATCGGGATCTTCCTGCACCAGCAGGATTTTGTGACACCTCTCTATTATTGGAGATAATTCGTACCCCTCCAGGAAGGGATTATTAGATTTCACTATACACTCCGGGAGGCTATATATACTTTTTCTAGCTCGTACCTTAAGACAGTCAACATCATATGCTGCAAATGCAGAGCTAGCACTCGTTCTTCTAGGTACACCAACCAAACTCTGAAAAATATCATTGTATCCTACTCTCAGTTTACTGATAGTAGCTCTCGTAAATTATCACCACAGTGAGTTACAGTAGACAGGGCAGCAAGAGTTGTGTTTTTACATCTGTCGTGCAGGAGTCAAATTTTCTTATAAGCTGATTGCCAACCGCGTTTAATTTCCGGAGTTGCTTAGAGATATCAGCATTGTCACACCGGTCCTTTGTTACTAAGTGACCTATGTAGGGGAACTGCCCACATAATCCAACTGAGCACCATTTAACACATTATTGGTACGGAACTGGAACCTTTGCATGATGTGCGGTTTTACTTGCATAAAAACAGACTTGCTAGTATTGTACTCAATGTCTAGTGTTGCGGTCTCCGCCACGCATATATTTAGCATAATTTGAAGAACATCCACATGAGGAGCCAGTAGGACCATATCGTCGGCATAGCTAATTGCGTTAATACAGCAGCCGCCAATATGACACCCAACACGACTAATAGCTAGACGCTCGTGTAGACACATTGAACAAAAGGGGAGAAAGAAGGCTTCCCTGTCTTATTCCATTGGTTGTTCGGAACGGATTTGATGTTGAGCTTCCCTACCGTACCGCACATTGTGGTTGTTCGTACCAGTAGTTTAGTAGTTTTATGGTGTGCACAGGCGCCCCCCTTTCAATTAGTATCTTGAACAGGTCCCAGTGATTAACGCGGTCAAAGGCTTTATTGGCATCTAGAAAACACGTATACATTCGAACCTCTACTGACAAATAAATTTATAGTTCATGTTAAGGTAAAATAGCCATTTCCGTTCCATGTTGAGGCCTAAAGCCATATTGGTTTGATGTTGTTTAGAGGCATTCGCCAAGTCTGTTCTGAATCACAATTTCTAGTACCTTCGATGCGGCAGTAGCAATTGATATTGGTCTGTAATTGCCTACATCAGTCGCACATTTTGTCATTGTTTTAATAATAGGTTTACAACTACATCCATAAGTAGCTTTGGTAGGTAGTTTGACTTAAGACAGCCAGTGAAGAAAATAGACATGACATGCAGGAATTGAACAGGACCATACTTAAAGATTTCTGCTTGTATACTATCCTTCCCTACAGCTTTTCCATTTTCGGAGCGGAGTTCGAAATCGCACGTAAACAAAATATCAAGTAACAAAATCTCATATATTTTTATTTCTTCATAACATGACTTTCCGTTTCAGTTTCATAAGTAGTACAATGAGCGTCTTCAGGACAAATTTAACATTGGATTGTTTTAATTTCATTAGCGTTTCAGCCATGCAATTAATGCCACAGATTAGAAGGATAAAGTATACCCCTTATAACAACTCAGTTAATACTAGTAGTAGGCCTTGGACAGGCTGAAGAGTCCTTTATAGCAATACTTCATTTAAAACATGCAGTACAACTAGCCCAACCTAGATGTTCTGTTCATCATTCAAGGGGTCCCGGCCGAAGAAGGCTCCAACAGAGGCTGTTGCCACCTTCAGTGGCATTAGTACATACACCACATTTTGTTAGTTATGGGGTGGATTAGTCTATCAATGTTGGTCGGGAGGTGTTTGAAGTTATTGGCATTATTACTGTTAACCACATCATGTGGTAACCTGCATCAAACTATTGGTATCTTGATCGCAAAGAAATATTCGGCCACTGATGTTCCGAAAAGTTTTAGCTGCAGTTTTAATCAAAAGTTTTAGCTGCAGTTTTTATATCCTATTTCAATTTCTTGGGTTATATTCTCTATCAATGAGGCCATCGGGGCTAGCTCTAATAAACCTATTTAGGTATTACAGGGTATCATTTAGCTAACCTCCAAGTCGCCTTCATTTAAGTGATATCAGTGGAATTTCGCCGAGTCGCTGCGGGGATGTCAAATGTCTCAGTTATGGAATCATCTTCGTTGCTCGGTGCTGAACACGTGCCATCGTGTTAAAATTTCCTTTGAGGTGAGGGGACCAAAAGTTTGTCCTGTAGATTCCATTTGGAGTCTGCCCCCGGACTTGTTGAGAAAATTTCTAGATATTCAGACAAGGACTCTATTGCCTCTCTTGTAGCAAGCTTCCACTTAGTTCTTCCACTTTGGATCTTAGGTGTTATTATTTATTAGTTGCTTTCATGTTCCACCGGAGTCCCAACGCGAAGTTAATGCAGACTCCCCCGTAGGGCGGTATCTTTGGTGTTAAATATTCTAAGATTCCTTTAATGGTCGACTTCAGTCATATGTTGATACGCCCTCACGTAATGAGAATTTCTATTGTGTGCTGCTATGTGCATACCAGCTCATTTCTCCATATTAAAGCTCGTTTGCCACTTATCAGACCAGTCCACTAGCTCACTAAAATCTTTTTTGATAGTTATGCAATCCTGTTCACTGTCCGCTTTGAGGCAGAGTTTAGAGACGTCACCAAATTTGGATAACTTGCTAACTGTGCCGGTGTCGAGGTCATTTAAATCGATTATAAAGAGGAGGGGCCTAAGAACACTGCGCTGAGGTACTCCTGATGTTACCGTAGCCCACTGATTTGTATTTCTAGGCCAATACAGACCCGTTGATCGTGGCCAGAAAGCCAATTTCGGACCCAGCTATATATTTATTTATTTTATAAGTAGACATTTTCATCATCTACATCGTTCACAAGCCCGCATATGCCTCTTCATTCCCCTCCCTAAACCAATTCCCCCTTCGTCTTGCGATGCCCGGTCATGCAATCTGTTGCCGTCTCTCATAGGCGACACTTTTATGAAGCATTAAATGGGAATTTTGTGTTGTCTGGAGACAATGGAAACAAAGTGGGAACAAATTGTGTTGCGAAAATGAGCAGCTGTTCTTAGAATTTTACAACAACCTTACGGAAGGAAATTTAAAATAAGTGTCACGTAGGTCTTTGGAAATGGCTGCATATTGGAGAGCTTTGCGTGAGCGTGTCTTCAGTAACTGCACCTAAAACTTGTGCAAGACTATGAAACGTACATAGTAAAGACTAGCTACAATAACATCGATCATGTTCACAACAGATATCGAATTAAAAAGTTTAGCATTGGGGTATTTTTTAAACTTATTTTTGTTCAAAAGAAATATTTGACTGCTTGCATCCCAGTAAGTTCGTGACGTTTTACCTATCTGAAAAAATTGTAGATGTGCGCCTGCGAATCTTTTAAAACACGTGTCTCACTTATACGCGGATCGACTTTTTTATTCACTTCCTTCATTGTCGACTAACTTTTGAGGATGATGAAACTTTGATCTCTCAGCCACTTCCGTGTCTAGTAACCGTCGTAGGTAATTGGTATAAACTATTATTATACAATTGGACTTTTACTCGTGCATGATTGTTAATCGAAGCACTTTTTTAACATTTTTCGTTGTAATTGCATTTTACTTGGGACTTTCGTCTCTTTAACTTTGTGTGTTTTAAATTTGCTGAAGGAGCAGATGGATGATACTTTAAAAAACATCCATTCATAGCGGGGGTACAGCAACCCATCAAGATATTCTTAGGGTCTTTGTGAACATTTACGCCGTTCCATCAGCAGCAGCAGCTAAGCCAAACAAGCAATGTTTGCTACAGCCTATTGCGACAGCCTCCTGCGACAGCCTCTTGCGACAGTCTCTGCGGCAGCCTCTGCGGCATCAAAACTCTGAACTTTTCCGGGCAGCGGCAATCAGAGCTTGAGGAGAATTATCTCAACGTGCGAGATTAGAGCGCACAAAAGAGACTGGGCAAGGAATATAGGTGCTAGCAGGAGGCTTCACACTGATACCTACGATCAACTATGATAGAGTAGCATGTGCATGAACTCCCTTCTCAGTGATCAGAAACGCACATCGCGTTACGCAATATACGTTAGCTTAAATAACAGTTCGGTCCAATTAGCTGGGGATCAATACGAGCTAAAACATGAGCTTCCATGATGGTCTGAACTCGTGAAAGTACATCCCACGATTGTCAGACACTATCATGCGCACGACGAACTCATTTCTTAGTAGGTAAGCAACTAACATGCATGTGCTAAGTATTGTTTTTATGGTAGTCAAGTTGTGTCTGAGGGAAAAAATTGTCACCTCATTTACCAATTGCACAGAGTTGACTTTATGGAAAGTTTTTTTAATATCGGACCCATTTGTGTCGGACAATACTGTTTTCTTTGATGGGATTATCGTAATAAGGGTTTGTTGAAAGGCTTACAAATCTTTGTGTACATGCAGAGTGTTTCAGAATTATATGAAATAACTTTAAAATAATGTTGTGTAAAGAAAATAAGCCGAATTTACTCTAAGGAGGCATTTCCGAAAAGTTCCAGCGTGTCTGCTGAAAATTTAAAATTCGAAGTCAGTACAATTTATTATTATGAAGTAACGATACAGAGCTGGAAATTATGTTAGGCATCTACAATAGCTATTCGAAAGTGTGCCCATCTTTTGCGATGCATGCGGGGAAGCGCCGGAGCAATGATTGCAGATATCGGCTGAAGTATCAGTAGACCTTGCAGAGGCGTCAATACACCTGAGAAATTTCAGTAAACCTTACAGAACGTCAATAATCCTGTGAAGTTTCAGTAAACCTTGCAGAGGCGTCAATAATCCTGTCCATGAGAACTTGTTCGGACTGAACTGGTGTTTCGGATGCTCAATGTAAACAAAAGCTCCGAGTGCATCTTTGTCTTCGCTGTAAAGTGCAGTAGTCTGCCGACCGAAAAATTAGTCGCTAGGCTTAAAAATTTGATTAACTCGTACTTTTTAAACTTTAAGTCTTCCTAACTTTAAACCTAAGCAATAGAGTGAAATATGTTTATCTACCTAACCCAGATTATAGATTATAGCTTGATCAACGATTTTGAAATATAATCGTTCCCATTGTTATATGACGTCATTCTATCGTTTCGTACATGCAGTAAAAACCCGTGTTCAGTTCTAGATTAATCACGTCGGACCAACAGTTAGTGAACTTTTACATTACAGATATACACTTCACTAAAGGTAACTTTTCAATTATTTGATTTTATAATAGTTTCTGGAATAATATTTGATGGGAATTCATAATATGTAACTAATAACCAACAATAATAGGTCGATGTTCTATTGCATTACTAGTTTCCTTCTCCCGATTAATGACACGTTGCAACCCTCCTGACGGTTCAATAAAAAAGTTATTGGTAGTGCGACTGACGAATCATGTTTCATTTTCATAATTCACACACTCAGCATGCTGTTATTAGCGAATATACCCAGCTAGTGTTGCTAGGGTAATTCATCTTTTGGGACGGATCATAAATTTGCCACTGCTATAGGGAGTATTTTCATCAACATTATCACTAAATATTTCACATGGATTTAATTTTTTTATAATGTTTTAAGCTTTCAAGTGTCAGTTGCAATATTAATACTATGTAAAATAAGAATATGATTATCTCAATGCTAGTCCGAAAATCTTGACTGCAGCACATGGTGTATCTTCTATCATCGCACACCTCAGTCTGGCAACAGTAGCTGCCCTCTCCTGCGCGACACCACTGAAGATCAACCCAAAAATGTGGCGTCTTCCAATTTTTGTCCGACGGTGCAATAAATTAAACCTATACCTCTCAAGGCCCTCGCTCGAATGGTAATTATCACTATGATCTTAACATAACAAGGTGAACTTAGACGTGCACTGAATATTTTGGCCTGTTGTTAGAGAATATTTTCAACTATGAATTAAAGATTTCGCTCAAGTTGGTACCCTTTTCTATAAGGTTGATGATACACTATATCATCAAACATATAGAAAATGGTTTTATTCATCTTAAAACATA
>SDVV010022378.1:0-12961 GCA_016164225.1 Gammarus roeselii | reverse complement strand
TGGTAGGTGCTAAAGTCGTTGGTGCGTGCTAACATGATGGTTGGTGCTAAAGTCGTTGGTGCGTACTAACATGATGGTTGGTGCTAAAGTCGTTGGTGTGTGCTAACATGATGGTTGGTGCTAAAGTCGTTGGCGTGTGCTAACATGATGGTTGGTGCTAAAATCGTTGGTGCGTGCTAACATGATGGTTGGTGCTAAAGTCGTTGGTGCGTGCTAATATGATGGTTGGTGCTAAAGTCGTTGGTGCGTGCTAACATGAGGGTTGGTGCTAAAGTCGTTGGTGTGTGCTAATATGATGGTAGGTGCTAAAATCGTTGGTGTGTGCTAACATGATGGTTGGTGCTAAAGTCGTTGGTGCGTGCTAACATGATGGTTGGTGCTAAAGTCGTTGGTGTGTGCTAATATGACGGTAGGTGCTAAAGTCGTTGGTGCGCGCTAACATGATGGTTGGTGCTAAAGTCGTTGGTGTGTGCTAATATGATGGTAGGTGCTAAAGTCGTTGGTGTGTGCTAACATGATGGTTGGTGCTAAAGTCGTTGGTGTGTGCTAACATGATGGTTGGTGCTAAAGTCGTTGGTGCGTGCTAATATGATGGTAGGTGCTAAAGTCGTTGGTGTGTGCTAACATGATGAGCCGGATCTGTGATGTGTGCTCTGAGTTGTCGTTCCCACCGCAATCATTCCCTTTCAGGGCAGAATCTCTACTTCTCTACTGCTTCCATCCTCCCTGCTCTCATCATGCAGAGCAAACTCATAGCTCACAACTGAACAAACACATTGAACGCATGACAAAGAGAGGGCCGGTACATTATGTGGGAGAAGATGAAGGGTGTGGGTGGGTTCAGAGCAAGACGGAAGGCTGGCAATCTTGGTCTCAAAGACGAGATGCAAAGAATCTTGTCTCACATGGTCAGCAGAAATGGAATATGTTCTTGCCCTAGAGGAATCAATCAACCATCTCAGTCATGTCTAGTAAAAACATACGACGGCATGTAATATCGGTTAAAAAGGTAGAGACCTAATTTTTAATTTTGCGTTTTATTTAAACTTAATTTAAATAAAATTTTATATAGTTAGGGAAGTTTTTGTGGTTGCCTGGAGGAAATGCAAATGTGTAAATACATACCATAAAACATACAATATCGGTGCAGTGGTGTCGTAAACAAAACGTGAAATTAAAAATATGGTCTCTATCATTGTAACCGATAGTACATGGGAGTAGTGAATTTTGATGAGCTCGCTTCCGTGTCAAGTTGACTACAGTGAGCATCACAGCGATGCACATTCTGTTTCATGATGCCCATAAGCGCATCGAAGTTCTCCCCAACTGAGGCACGATGTTTTTACTATGTTTTGCAAATATTATAGAATTCATTTTTTATTTTAAAAAAAATAAAATGTTTATATATACTCTTGAGACTGTAGAGATGCTCGACAGGCATTGATGTCTTCTTGCAATCGGAAAATTTTCCAACAGAAAATAAGAAGGGCTATTTTAGTAGTGGCAACTGATTATCTAAAATCCGTAGAAGCTTACAATCAGCCAATTGTAGTTTGACATGATTGTATTCTTGTTTCAGATTCTGGGAACAATGTTCATCTGTCTAAACAAGTTTCACCGATCTATGAAAGATGTTCTACAGCAGAAGATTCAAACATTTCAACGAACGTCGCTGCTCAATCATTAGCTACATCGATTTTCTTCACCTTAAGCAATAAATACACGAACTTGTTCGGGACGAATGATTACATTTAGCTTACCTGAAGGTCATGATCAGGTAGGTACAATCATTTCAATATAATCCTACTGGATCCTGATAATCAATACCCCCTTATTATCTAATTCCGTCCCTATGCAACCTCGATTCCTGCCTGACAGTCAATAGGTTAAGTCGTAGGAGGTATTGTAATAGGAAAAGTAGTGCGTGGGGGAGATAGGAGGCTAGGGTAGCGACGGTGGTGGAGATGAACTTTCAAGGAATGGCTATAGAAGAGTGCAGATGCGGATGGAAGAATGCAATAAAGGCAAAGAGGACTTGGGTAATGCGAGCTGTGAGGAGAGCTACGAAAGCTGCAGCCACGAACAGAGGAAACAGATGTGTGAGATTATTGGGGGAATGCGGTGTTCCGAATTGCTGTGAAAAGAGTGAGGTTGAGAGGAAGTGATGTGAGTAGTCAATAATAGGTGATGAATGGTATTGTACACAAAGGATATGTCTAGCAATGAGGATTTATGTAGGCTAACAGTGTTGTAGGAAGCAATGGAGAGAAGTCAGTTCTACGAGAAAGTATTGGGGCTTACAGAACATGGTCTACGTATAGGATACGTGCGGGAGGCTTGGATGTCCCTCTCACACGTATCCTGTATGCCGACCAAGCTCCGGCTTGCATATCCCAGAGGTAGATGCTACTACAACTGCACGGTCGGGGAGGTTATTACAGGTTTTGTCTCGAATGGACCAGATACGCTCAGTGCGTGGTTTTGGTAGTGAGTACTTTTGCATGTCTGACCGCAAGACGACACCAATGCCGGTCGAGCTGGTGGCAGCAAATAATTTATCTTATTTTCAATGATGAACAAAACTTTCATTGAAGCTAACGTCTGATCTAGTAGACAGGTAGACATAATCAAAAGTACTGAAATGTTTAAAATTGTCATAAAACTGCACAGAAGGTGGGTGGCGCCCACAGCTCGACGAACATTGATGTCTTCTTTCGATCAACAAAGCAGAATCTCGATTAGAGTGGCATGGTAGCTCAGTTATTCCATGAAGGTTTGTTTGTTGACTGGAGCGGATGGTGCAAATGGCAAGGTTGAATGTTGAACTAATTGTGTGCGGAATCAAGGTGTTAGCACTAGTTCTGGTAGGCGAGAAAAAGGTAGCAAGCTGCATTTCAAGGGAGTAAGAAGTGTGCCGGACGTTTATAAATAAATAAAATGTGGATGATCAGAGAAGCGAGAGATCAATGGGGAAATATTTCGTATGCTTGGAGTCCGCTGCCTACACAGAGAAGTTGAGGCAGGGCTGAGTCCTCGCACTCCTGGCATGCGCCGGGACGCGTGCAATTAATGACCATTCAAATTGATAGTTCCTCTACAAACCTCAAACAGTTATCCATTCACTTGACGGAAGTCACGAATGTAAACGTATTTACGAAGTTACGTACTAAAGGACTTAGAATGTCCAGCAATGAAGTCACGTTTTGGATGATTTTCCTTCCGAAGATTCGGTTTCGAGTTAACTCTTTATACGTAATATGTCATTATGTCTCTGCATTGCGTGGATCTTCATGAAAGTGTTGAGCGGCTTCACACCGGACTGGGCTTGAATGCACCTATTGACTTATTTCTAGCCAGATATGCGACAGCCATACTGCTGGATTTGGATGAATAAAAACATTGCAGTGAGATGTTCAAGGACCTTGCAATTTCACTCACATCATCATTTTATCCAATTATATCCAGCAAGTGCGTTGCACTCTTTCTTGCAAATTTTTCAAAGAATCTCTGCCTCGGTTCTTCAGTTTCATTCATCCTGTTCTTATGAAAAGCGACGGTCCTTCACTTGTTTGTAACATACTTCGTCGTTCGCAAAGTAAAACAAATACGTATAAATTCTCCAGAGGCAATTTACAAATGGTTAAATAGATACATCATTTGGAGTCTTTAAAAATTAAACAATGAGTAGAAGAGTATTTTGTCAGGCCCGCGCTGACCCGAAACTTCTCCTGCATCAGAAGACACTCAACTGACAATAGCCGCCAAGCCCGCCCTGCCCCAGATCGTGTCCTGCACTATGTGACAGATGACGCTCATCCCCCATCCAGCCTCAAAGCGCGTCCGGCACCAGAAGACACTCAACTGACAATAGCCGCCAAGCCCGCCCTGCCCCAGATCGTGTCCTGCACTATATGACAGAAGACGCTCATCCCCCATCCAGCCTCAAAGCGCGTCCTGCACCAGAAGACACTCAACCAGCAATAGCCGCCAAGCCTGCCCTGCCTCAGATCGTGTCCTGCACTATGTGACAGATGACGCTTATCCCCCATCCAGCCTCTAAGCGCGTCCTGCACCAGATCGTGTCCTGCACTATGTGACAGATGGCGCTCATCCCCCATCCATCCTCTGAGCGTGTCCTGCACCAGGTGACACACTCCACTCCCATACCCGCCCAGCCCGAGCTGCTTCGGAGCGCGTCCTTCTGTACCAGGAGGCCCTCCTGGTACAGAATTTCCGTGGCCAATTTCTTCACGTATGGAACAAATTTCTAGCGGAGGTTGTAAACAGCAATACAATCGGAACGCTTAAGTCTCGGCTCGATAAGTTCTACATAAATCGCCAATAAATAGCTAAACCGTTCTCCTTTCTTGATGTTATAAAAACAGAAATGGCACATGAAGCTCTCATAGACGTTCTACTTCAGAACTTGCTATCTTGCTATCAAAAGGCAACCAAGTTTGGGCCAATAGACCTATTGCCTACACTTGTAAGCACTTGTAAACTCCACTCCCTCCCTTACTCAGACCGTTCTGTTGGTTGGTGTCCTGCGCCAGGAGACACACAACTCCCGCACCCCAGCCTAGTCTGCCGGTCGATGGCAAGCTGCCCTCACCCAAGGACGATCTATAATGCAAACACATCGGCTTAATTTACTGGAGTCAGGACCAGCACAAATTTATTCTAGCGTGAAGGTCATTTGGCCGACACTGTTAAAGTCGCAAGGCCGAGGCCAAGCAGAATATTATTGGTGGATAACAGAAGGGGAGCGCTCTACTTTGCATACTGGATGTTACCAAAGCAGCGTGAGTCTGTGAATATTCGGTAGTGATTATCGTAGTCGTAACTTTTAATAGGTCAAATGCATTCCACCGTAATGAAAACATATAGTACATTTTGGCCGCCAACGATGCTGCTAGCACGATAGCCAGGATTCTGTTAGGAACGTCACACATTACTTTTATTCGATATTTCTTTGATCAAAATGTTAATATTACATTAAGGAAAGCGTTTGTAATCTGTTAGTTCGTGGCAGCCTCCGTCTAATCAATCCGAGGAAGGTAACTCCTTGAATTGGTCTTGGATCTGATATCGAGTTAATCATTTCAGTTTCATGCACTGCAGGATATAAGAACTTCATTGATTTCGGTTAAGCCGAAAACCTTGTAAAAATTACAAAAGGCTGCTCATATTCAGCATGGGATAATGATACAAAAACAATGTTCTCACTAAGAGGAAATGCATGACTAATTAATTGGTTGACCAGTAATTTAGCTGATATTTTCTGGACCTAATTTCAATAATGTTTACTAATTATATTAAGGTTACAGCTGTTCGCTGATTCGTTTTCGTTTTCAACTCATTACACTTTGCTCTCAGTTAAGTTGTTCTCTAACAACAAAGCAGCGAATGATGCACGTTTGTTTGATAAGACGAATCATCATTGCTGTTTGCATAACTAAAAATGTACATCGCTTACTGAAGGAAACATTCGCTGTTTACCTGAAGGAAACATTCGCTGTTTACAGAAAATGTCCGAGTTCCGAGTCAAGAGCTCCGTCTGTAGCTCTGATCGAGGCCTTGAGGAGGATCAAATTGGAAGGCAGGCTTTGGTTTGGAATCACAGGGGGAGATGTGAGTGGAGTGTCTACTGGTGCAGGACTTCGACCGACTAGATGGACTAGGCGAAGAACAGGAGTAGAGCGCCTCCTGCTGCAGAACTCCGGACGACAAAGTGGGGAAGGCGTGGGATGGTAGTGGAGTGTTTCCTGGTGCAGGACACTCTTCGAGGAAGCGTGGGCTGGGCGGGACTGAGAATGGAGTGTCTTCTGGTGCTAGGCTACAACTGACAAAGTGGGCTAGGTGAAGAACGGAAGTGAAGTGCCTCCTGGTGCAGGACTCCGACCGACAAAGTGGGCTGGGAATTTACTGGGAGTAGAGTGTCTCTTGGTGCAGGACACTGACGGTGAGCAAGGCGGGGATTGGGAGTAGTGTGTCTCCAGGCACTGGACACCAGACGACATTGGGCACGGCGGGGGATGAGAGTGGTATGTCTATACTGCTGCAGAACACTGGCCGACAGAGTGGGCTCCGACTGAAAGCGACCGCACTTGTTGGCATCGCGGACTAGAACACATGTCCTACAACTGGCAAGGTAATGGAAGTCGCTTGTACACTGATACAACTATAAGGTACTGCGCAGCCTTTGAGAAATGCATGGGGCCATGCACAACACAGTAAAAATGTGCATTCGCAGGAACGTGCCATTACCGTTGTGCATGATTGAAATCAATAGCCATGCTTGAACATGATTCGACGACAAACATGTAGGTGTTTTCAATTGAAATTCCTGCATAGCGCAAATACCGTTGCTGTCCTTCTCTGGACGCGTTAACAACAACATCCGTCACACAATTAATGAACGTATCTGTTACAAAGAGAAGGATGTTTAAGAGTACTAAACAAAGCGAGACCTGCCCTAACAACCTGAGTCCCGATCAATGGAACTGTTTACGGTCATGGGATCTTTCAATTGGATGGCAACAAGGCTCGATAACAGAAAAGAGTGATTCGTGCATAATGATCATTATTGAAGGATTTGCGACATATTTAGGAAAATTTTGTGTACGAACATATTTGTATATTAATTGATGTTGGAACATTCGCGTCGTATGTTCTCCGTCGATTCCTTAGTTCTGTATTACCTGTGTTTTATACATAATCTGTGTCTCGACAGACAACCTCCTGACTCACCTGATGTGCATGTATTAGCTTTCGACAGACAACCTCCTGACTCACCTGATGTGCCAGTATTGACGACAGCCATAATTATGACCCACATGACGCATCCGTGTTGACTGCAAGCAGTCGATATTGTGGCCCACCTGTGGTGTCAGTATTGGCCACCGACAACTGATATCGCAACCCGCCCAATGCTTCAGTATTGATTGCCGACAGCCGACATCCTGTCCTACTTGATACACCAGTATTTGCTGCCACAGTCGATATCCTAACTCACCCGATGCACCAGGATGGCTGCCGGCATCTTTTCCCGCCTGATCCACGGCATTGGTTGTCGACAGTCAACATCCTGGCCCACCTGATGCGTCAGTAAGGCGCCGACAGCCGACATCCTGCCCATAGCTACTTGATCATATTTCAAAAAGGATTCTAGTGGGTCGAGTAAGTGCACTCCAACCCTTCGTTGCAGTTGCTTCAGTAGACGTTGGAATGGTTCGTGGGGCCTCCCAACCATTGAGCGACATAAGGCACCTAAAACAATTTTAGCGAAAGCTTTCCCTCTTGCAGTTACGGATGGCGTTACAACACAAGCAATCCAAGTCAGTTATTTCTTAAGAGCAGATAACACTTGCAAATAGAACATTCCCTCATTGAATAATCCGGAATGATGGCACAAACCAAAGAAAACATACGTACACAACATGGGCACCGAAAGAACACCCCAGTGACACCCCAAGAGCATCCCTGGACATAACCAGAACATCCCATAAGACACCCTAGGAGCATTCTATGGACATGACCCCAGCGATATCTTAATCATGCCCGTTAAACACTCCTGGGATACCCCACGCACACCAGGCACTGCAACAACTCCTCAAGATTTACTCAAAACATCCAATTGGCACCCCATGTACATACCAGATAACATCATGAACGTCAGGAGAGCCCTCCTAGAAAATCCCAATAACCCTCTAACGAAATCCTAATAACACTCCAATAACATCCCAATAACACTCCTACGATGCTCCAATATGCCACCGGAAACACTGCAAGAACACCTCAATAACATTCCAAATACAATCCAATGACAGTCCAACAACACACCAAGAACACACCAACGCAATAACAACAACTCGCCAAAAACACACGGAAAGCTCCCCCCCCCCCTCCCCGCTGACCCTCTATGGACACAGTGAGATCGTGTCTTGTTAGCCTAATTTTTTTATATCTTAAAAGGGAGTCCGTTCTGCAGTCAATTCATCGTCGTTACTGTGAATAAAATGGCCACGTATCTTGCTTTGAACAATATATCATTTAGTTGCAAGACGCTTTGTTGGAGCCGATTTGCCACTAGTAAGACGGCTCATTATTTAGAGGTCCATTCAAACTATTTGCTGTGAACATAACCTGACTCACACTATTTGTATTATATATCACTTGAACTTATCCGTTGAAAGAAAACCAGGTAACCAAATGCAAGCCCGTATGTCGTCATATTGGGTCTTGTAAATAGCATTGTAATGGAAACTGCCTAATCATGAGCACAGTGCACAGGTCGGAAGTGCCCTCTGCAACAAAAGTGATCTTGCTTGTCTTGTACACACTCCATGATTCAAGAACAGCACGCTCGTTACCCTACGGGAGTGTTTCCTCTTTAATTATTTTAATTATCAGCACTCAATCACCATCCGTATTTTCAAAATACAATCTTCTGCTCTCCATCGACCCCAAATGCTTCAGTTTATGCCCTCCTCCACTTATGAAAGAAGTGATACCTTCTTTCACATTCCAAATGCATTATTCCTTGTGTTTTCAAACTACGACTCTTTTTATGAAACAAGTCCAAACAACATTGTTACAATACGAATATGTTCGAGAAATGACGATCAAAGCAGAATTAGTGCCCTCCTAAATCGAGAGCTATTGCAGGAAGTACATGGACTCTCATGTGGAGAGACTGAACGAAATCTCGAGTGTAAGAAGGGTGTAATGTGAAAGACTAATGTGAAATCTCGAGTGTAAAAAGGGTGTAAGAGTGCTGGGTGCTCTGAGAAGTTTAATGAGTTGTAGGACGTTGGGTGTGGAAGCAAGGAGAGGGTTTTATTGAGGGGGGTAGTTATCTCAACTTTGCTCTACGTGGCTGAGACTTGGGGGGCGAGAGCAGAAGAGATAAGAAGGTTGAATCTTCTCACGGTTAATATTTGAGAGGGCATGGCTGGAGGGACACAGGGAGGGACAATACAACGTTGTTGGAATTAAAGCGGGGTTGGTGAGGAAGTTAGAAAACGGAGTAAATTCACGCGTTCAGAGATAGTGTATGCACATTGTGAGGGTGGATGACGGGAGATTGCTGAATAGGGTGACAACAGCAGAGGTGAGTGGACGTAGACCTAGAGGTACACCGAAGTTTTTGGCTGGATGGACGACGTGAGGCAGGTGTACGGAAGGAGAGAGATAAGCGTAGAATTGTGATAAGAGTGCGTGCTGTGGATAGGTTTGAATGAAAAATGGTTGTGAATAGGTCAATTTTGATGCTGTCGTGATATTCTTTCCTGCCCTTGTCGTCTCTTAGAGAAACTGGATGGTCGTGGGTGAGGAAGGACCCGACTACTATGACGCAAAAGGAGTAAGCCTATTAACAATCTCAGACCTCAGACCTCACTCTTGACCTGGAGTGCGAGTTGTGGGATCCTGGCCGGAGACTTCAGCCCCAAAATGCGTAGTTTGTTTGGGATAAGTTTGTGAATCTCTTTGATTCCCCCTACCTAGGGGATATGGCCTAGTGTCTGTATGTATCTGTAAGACTTACTGGAACAGAGCATCCGAACCAACCGGTCTCTTGGGGATAGGGTATCCAAACGCCCGCCAACACCGATCCAGTTTTAGCCACAGCCAGAAGGCGTCGAGGTCGAGTTCCTGACCAACAATACAATACGTTGTTTCACCCACACGAAGAAGTGCTGGGCAAAGAAATAAATTAATTAAATAGGGTAAATTGTAGCTGTCACCTGGCGGAAGGATCAACACGACCAACTATTTGCAAGTACGACACTTTAAAGAGCTAGGGATAAATAAATATGCATACTCAAATATACACAAGCAATGATATCCAAGTCTGATCATCGTTTTTAACAGTAAATCTTTTTTCGGGTAAGCCAGTACAAACACAAAAGTCTTTCAGGATACTATTTAGCCTCAAATGTTTACGACAGACATGAACGAATGTCAGTAGATAACAGTAATATTTCAAAGTGTTCAAATGAGTGAGCCAAACAAACTAAGCAGAAGCAATGCAGAGTGCTTCAGAAATCTTGTGAGGTCTCCAAAGCATTTTGAAACCCTTTAGAAGTCTCCAAGGCATCACAAGGCTAGTAGTTAAAGTACACTCTCAACAGCTCTCCACAGCCCTCCAAAGCTTACCAAAGCACTCAAAAGCACTTCAGAGAACTTTTACGCTCTCTAAAGCTCTCCAAAGCACTCCAAAGCTCTTCAATTTCCCAAAGACTTGTAACATTTTCCAAACTTTACCCACAAGTACTTCGAAGCTCTTCGAGGCACTGAAAAATACCCAAGTCCCTTCAAAGCTCTTCAAAACCATCATGAACACTCCTAAGTTCACCATATCAATTCATTGTTTCAAAAAACACCCCAAAGCCATTTATACTAAATTTGTTACGTCACGGAAGGGAGGCTCAGGCCAGGGCTTAACATACAAGTAACATTTACTCATCTCGCCACACTTTCCTGGCCAGCCTAAAAATCTCACTGCAGTCTCGAGAGCCAATCAAATTCCGACCCTCAGCTCTTCATTACAATTTTTAACTTCCGGCCTCCATCACTGCCAGGGGCATTCACTGCCAGGGGCATTCACTGCCAGGGGCATTCACTGCCAGGGGCATTCACTGCCAGGGGCATTCACTGTCAGGGGCATTCACTGCCAGGGGCATTCACTGCCAGAGGCATTCACTGCCAGGGGCATTCACTGCCAGGGGCATTCACTGCCAGGGGCATTCACTGCCAGGGGCATTCACTGCCAGGGGCATTCACGTCCAGGGGCATTCACTGCTAGGGGCATTCACTGCCAGGGGCATTCACTGTCAGGGGCATTCACTGCCAGAGGCATTCACTGCCAGGGGCATTCACTGCCAGGGGCATTCACTGCCAGGGGCATTCACTGCCAGGGGCATTCACTGCCAGGGGCATTCACTGCCAGGGGCATACACTGCCAGGGGCATTCACTGCCAGGGGCATTCACTGCCAGAGGCATTCACTGCCAGGGGCATTCACTACCAAGGGCATTCACTGCCAGGGGCATTCACTTCCAGGGGCATACACTGCCAGGGGCATTCACTGCCAGAGGCATTCACTGCCAGGGGCATTAACTGCCAGGGGCATTCACTGCCAGGGGCATTCACTGCCAGGGGCATTCACTGCCAGGGGCATTCACTGCCAGGGGCATTCACTGCCAGGGGCATTCACTGCCAGGGGCATTCACTGCCAGGGTCATTCACTGCCAGGGGCATTCCTAATAGAATTATTGTCTGATTCGGTGTCTAGGCGCTGGTTTCGTTTGTCGGTAACCGACGCTAAATGATTTTTTTTATGTCATTTTCAGTCATTACAAACGATCGTTGAGACAATTTCCTCATAAATTTTTGCGTGAGCATAAAACTTTTCCAAATGTCAGCTGCGAATAACAAAGGTGGGAAAGTTGGACTATTTATTCACAGATGTCGCTGGCGCCGGCTTGGAGTTGGACCGATTGTGGCCGCCAGATGCGGGAGACGAACATTGACATTGCGGGCGGCAAAAGGTTTTTAGACTATAAAATGATGCCATATAGTTTGATAGCGTGGTTTCTTTTCTGGAGGCCCCTAGATCGCGATCGCACTGTTTTAGAGGACTATATTCCTCGTGTGGCTTAGAGACATGTCGAGGACCATTTTTCCTCACTAAAAGCAACAATTCTATCAAGTGATGTACGGTCATGAATTTACGGTTAAAAATACAATCCAAAAACGAACTTTTTTTGGAAAAAATATAAAATGTAAGACATCAGTTAAGCAAAATGTAAAAAAATGTAAAAATTAGGTTGCTCCTCATATTCATAACAAAGTCATCAATCTTAACGGGCTTTTTTTTTATCTTGCATTCATACCCAGTAATTGTTTAAAAAAAATAGTTTTTTATTAGGTTATGTGCATACCACACATGAATTTTGAAGTAATTCTAAAGCTTGGCTGCTTACGAATTAATATACATAAAATACGTCAGGTTATACAAACAGGTAAACAGCAGGTAGTATACCGCAGATAGCATACGGAAATAAATATGCAGCTGGTAATATACAGAAGGTGATATACTGCAGGTAGTATACGGCAGGTAATATACATCGGGTAATATTTAACAGGTAGTATTCAACAGGTAATATATAGCTGGTAATATACAGAAGGTAATATGCAGCAGGTAATATACAACAGGTAATATTCGACAGGTAATATACAGCAGGCAAAATGCAGCAGGTGATATACAGCAGGTTACAAACAGCTTAAAATGTGAATTTCGGAAACGTTATTAATTACATTTGGAAATTATTCATGGAAAAATCAGACATTTGCAGATTAAATTTTCCTTGTCAGCGTGTGAGTGAATCAATCTCCGCTGGAATTCACGCCCTCCTCAAAAGGCCGCTGTTTGTCCGTCAGGTGTCTTGCCTTTATAACGCTTCTCTCCGGGCAAGTTATTCGCCAAGAAACAGCAAATTTGATAGCGAGAATACTACAAATATTCTGAATTAAACTGTACTTTATTATTCGGATCTGAAGCTCAAAATAGGGAGCACTGCAGCCTCAAAATAAGATATTTACTGGGAGACGTGTAACTTCCGTAATCAGCTTATGACGCTTTCTTCATGTGTTGTGCTTGAGTGTGGTGCATGAGTGTGGTGCATGAGTGTGGTGCATGGGTGTGGTGCATGAGTGTGGTGCATGAGTGTGGTGCACGAGTGTAGTGCATGAGTGTGGTGCATGGGTGTGGTGCATGAGTGTGGTGCAAGAGTGTGGTGCATGAGTGTGGTGCTTGAGTGTGGTGCATGAGTGTGGTGCATGATTGTGGTGCATGAGTGTGGTGTTTGAGTGTGGTGCATGAGTGTGGTGCATGAGTGTGGTGCATGAGTGTGGTGCATGAGTGTGGTGCATGAGTGTGGTGCATGAGTGTGGTGCAT
>SDVV010022377.1:0-12961 GCA_016164225.1 Gammarus roeselii | reverse complement strand
ATATGGGAACCACTATGTATTAGTTCACTTAATCAATGTTAAGCGATCAAGAGCCTTACAAGGGTATGGATTTCGAACTAACGTGATTGTTTACGTAATGTAAATGTTATATTTGAATCGTTCAAACCTACCGAATGCTATACACACGTCATTGAATATAAGAAAATTGGCGTCCAAACAATACAAACAAAAGTATTATTGGAATACCTCCTCTCTGGAGGTGATATTGTCCAGATGGTTCTGGCAGACAGCTTATGTTCGATGAGGTGATATAACGTCAAGTGCATACATTTCAGTTATACAATCACAGTTCTCCCTCCGACAGATAGGGTGACAGTAGGTCGAAATTCCATGCATCCCTTACGTTTACACTTATGTAGTTCATATCCCTTTAGAGCGATAGGATAGGACTCTGCTGGCTGATCCAGAATAGCGGTCGGTGTCAGCAGCCGGACCCGACAGCAGGCAAGGACTTTATTCCACCTCATCATGGAAAGCAGCGTGTAGCCGCACATCCAGCAAATCCAACACACTACCGGCCTGGTCTGGTAATGTGTTCCCTCATCACCATTGCTGAGTTAACTTGCATGCTTTGCGCAGGCTTTGTGACATGAGATATGGCAATTGGGAAAGTAAGAGAAGTTGGTGCAGCATGTTTCGAGTGTGTTGTTTTGACAATGAAATTGTTTGGTTAGAGGATGTATTGAATTGTATTCTCTGAATCTAGGAACATCCCACTTATGCATTTGACCCACTAATATTTAATAGACGAAGAATGTTTTTTCTCCAGTTAATTACACGCAATAATTGAGTGTTACAAATGACTCTTACGAACTGAAGGATCATCTTACCACTTTTCTAAAGGTAATTATGACGCAAATACATTAGCGATTTCAGGTTTTCCAATATTCATTTTCACAATTCCATTTAATGCTGCGTTGGAACCAACATGCTAACACTCATGGACTTTTTTTCTGAAGATATTGGAAAAGAGTTAGATTATACTAAACACTGGGGTAGGTTTCGCGTATTTTTACGTTGTTGTTTTAATTTTCAACGCTTATTTTAATTTTCCGAAAATAAGTGTTGTGAGAATAAGTTTAACGTAAATTTTATTGAATTTTGTTCTATTATAAAAAAATATTGCGAATCACATACCTTCATTTGAGCACTTAAGCAATTATCGTGCCCCAAAACGAAGATTACAAATCACAGTTGTATGTTTTTTAAAATTGAACAATTACGGTATAAAACACAATTTTAGATGACGTTGAAGCGTCATTATCATGAAAATCAATAAGCCACTCAGCGGTGCATTTATGCGCCACTGATACATTCTTTGGGTTGCCGAGACAATTTGAAGTGATTGTCCTGTAAGAGTCTGCTAGTGCAACCGTCCAGACGATGCAGTAGACTGAGATTGTTCAGTGATACTAGTGTGCACTGCAGCCCGTGCACACTAATATCAGTAGCGACACCACTGTGGATCTTTGTTGAGTGGCGATTCTGCATTGATCCTTCAAACATAGCCTACCAGTGGTAAAACAACTAAAATGTCATACAAATCAGCAACGCTATATTCACTTCAATTTATTCAGAGTCAACAATAATCAATATCAAAAACCATACCGTTCTTCCCCTTTATCTTCAATTCTGGTGTAAAATGAATTCAGGACAGGAGAAAGAATACAGAAGTTGAAATTTGAACTCTCCACTATCATCTCAAATGGAACTCGTCATCTCGTTTTGAATTGCATTCCCCTCAAGTTCTGGACGTCCGTGGGGACAGGGGCTGAGATAATGGCCGGCATTGGAGACCAGATAATACAGAGCACCAACGAATGAGCAGTACTATATTTCTTCACTCAATGAGCAGTACTATATTTCTTCACTCGATGAGCAGTACTATATTTCTTCACTCAATGAGCAGTACTATATTTCTTCACTCAATGAGCAGTACTATATTTCTTCACTCAATGAGCAGTACTATATTTCTTCACTCAATGAGCAGTACTATATTTCTTCACTCAATGAGCAGTACTATATTTCTTCACTGAATGAGCAGTACTATATTTCTTTGTTTCATGATGAAGTTGCATGTTAACTCCTCTATGGCCGTTTCCACATATAATTTTTTTTAATCGAATTCACTTGAGTGTGGGTGGGTAAATTACATCAGCAATTCCTTACTTATCAAAGGAACCTTGCTTGTCCGAACCCGGTTTGAAGATCAACCGGCTAACTTAGAAAAGTCAACGGCAAATATGGAGCAAAAGTTCGTTTATTTTAAGTGCAAGAAAAACACTGGGGATTCCAGATACTGAATGGTTTCAAATAACTGAGTTCGAAAGATTTCATTCTTAATCAAAATTCTTCCCTAAAACCAAGTTTGGGACTAACACATTTCATCGATGTGCCCGGTCGATAGCAGATTTACATATAAGTAGTCTGGTACTATTTGATGGTGTACACTTTAATTTTTCCGCATGATACTTACAAAATTAGGTTATTTATTCCCCAAGAAAGCACACTATTTGATTGTGTCGTTATTGGTAAACAAAAAATCCTATCATGTGGTCTCTCTTACACCCAGAACCGTTGTACTCGAATTAGGTAATCACATTGCATTCATTCCGACAAAGAAATCATTATTGTATGCAAGAGTATCATTTTGATTACGTTTTTAGATTACGTCCTGCCGGTCGTCTGGTTTGGCACGAGTCTATTTGTGATTATTTGGGATGGTTGGGGGCGTTGTACAGGACTCCTCATTGAAGGAGAAGGAGGAGGAGGTTGGGGAGGGAAAGTAAGCGAAAGATAAAAAGAAAGACTCGATGACGTGGGAAAGGAAAATAAAATTGCCGATCAGCGGAGCACTCTCGCATGTGGGGACAAGTTCAGGCCCCTTGAAAGGTTTGGGATGACAGACTTCTGATTCGCATCATATTGTGAGCTGCATAACTGTTTTCAGTGGCTATATCAGACTAAGCACTCTTTTTTTCACTCAGCTGTTTGAACCCTCACCGGCGCATTGCTGTTCTCAACAACTTTGAGAGGTCCCACCGACCGCATGCGTTCGAGAGGTTAACTGATATGTTATTTCATCAGTCTGGTCATTGTAACATGCAAGTTCTTGAAACAAGTTCTTGAAGTGAAAAACCTCATAGTTTTTCACCTTCCTCGTTCGGCCTAGGAGGAAAACTGATTGTGGACGTAATAGCGCAAGCGTCCACCTTACAACTATCTTCAGCAATACCGAGGCATGTTGTCACTGTAAATACAGCATGCATATGCCTGAATCACATGCATTTAAGTATGTGTTCCAAGCGCTACCCAGTCGTTCAGTCGAAAACAAGGCCACTCCAACTCGGGCAGTTTCTACATCTCCTTCATTCCACGTGCCTTGCCAAACAAAATTTTACTCATTCGCCCTTCCTGTTCAGCTTTGCCTCATTCAGCGCTAGCACATTAATCTCCCTCTCCTCCAATATAACATCAATCATTCTCCTTCTAATTTCATCTACATTTCTGCAACCATACAGGCCTAATAAATGACCCTGACTATGGGATCGGAAAGATGTTTTAGCGTTTTAAATACACATCTATATAAATTTTGTCTATTAATGTAGCCACCTCCCATAGTAAAGGCACTCATATGCAAACAGTTTTCTATGATGTCTAACATGTATAAATTAAAAATCTGCATAACTTTGCAGGCTTGTAAAAATCTATTTTGCATTACTCTTATTCAAATAAGGCGTATAATCAAAGGATCGGTTTCTTTTACACCAAATAACAAAACATCAACCATTGGTAGTATAACCGATAAACAATTAATCATATTTTATGGCGATCATCATCAATCTATTTGAGGACAGTACATTTGCGCCGTCCCTATGATATTTTTCCTTGTATGAAATGACACACATGTAAATGAACTAAACACAATAATATTGCTGAGATTTGCATCCATTAGGAGAAAACTGATTCCAATAATCTTCTGAAATAAAGTTATTCGATGCACACCATAGAATTAATTGATTTATAAAATGTAGCAATAATAAGAAATTTTTAATCAAAATTAAAATTAGGTTTCAAAACAGTTGCAGGCAGGTCAATCAAGGTATGTATAGACATACAACCGTTTCCCCCTAGTTAGGGGGTGGCTAAGTTAGGCAGACACAGAAGGGGGAGGCGCCCAATCTCCCCGCCACAATCAAGGTAACGGATACAAAACTGATCTCCAGCTCACGATTAATTTGAGAATTTATTTGCCCCGAATTCACTGGATACTGGGCTGCCTAGGCTGCCTAGGCTGCCTAGGCTGCCTGGGCTGCCTGAGAGGAAGTGCTGAAACTATCACTCATAGCACTAAAAGAATTAAATAAAGTAACAAATGCTTGAGCAGTCATAGTTTTTTGTTGCTTGTTTAGTGTATGGAACAAAATCTGAAGCAATAGATTGCCCATGCCTTCATTTTCCTTTGCTCGAATAATTATCCGGGGAGATTGGGCTCCTCCCCCCCTTATGACAGCCTATCCTAGCCACCCACCTAATTAGAGGGAAAAGGCTGAAAGTCTATGTCAATACGAATAATTAGGGGCGAATATAAGGATGGTTAAACATCAAGAACAGAACTACTTGAATGCCAGGTTTCGACGCGATCGGACACCGTTTATTAAATTGGTCACATTCAATGCCAATGAGCCCCTTGATTAGAGATCAATTAAAACGTAAAATGAATAACGATGAACAGAAGAGTTCTTTTATTTTTTTGTGATCCGCAAACGACGCGCTTTTAGAAACCAAAGAAGGAAAAGCTAATGAAGGCAGCTTTACAAAGTCGTGTAATTAAGTGTACTAATTGATTCAAGGCATCAGCTTACAAAGATAATGGAACTGAAGCAATGAAGCAGATTCATCAATAAACTCCCTCGCTCGTAAACTATAATGCTCGTTCTCGTTGTTGATGTCTCGATCGTTGGCATGACAACGATTTGAAAAAACATATTTGGTAAATAAGTCGATAGGGAAGTGAAGAGTGACATCACTAGTGCGTGCCGAGAAGTAAAACCCTCCAACCTTTTCATTAATGAGAGCCTTACCCCAGTGAGAAGCACCATTATGTATGTACTGCGTAAAGCGAAGAGTGCATTCCCTGATAAGGTAGCTGGGTGTAACTCGTGTGAGGGCATGGCGTTTGTGAGCGTACGCCCTCATAACCCTGATGCTCCTCTCCCTCGTGAAATACTCACCAGCGGCTTGTGGACTCATGCTCTAATATTTCGAACATCACCAGCAAACTTTGTTCCCATCACTAGAACAGAAAAAGAAACCGATGCAATCGTCAGAATACACGATTTTGGAAAAAATGATTCGTACAATAATACTGTTTGATTCGTCGAGTCAATTCAACTCAGAACTTTACGAAAAAGAGTGCAAAGTTAGTGAGGCAGTTGTAAATTACGATCCCGGAACATAACTCATTTGGACTAATTAAGGAGACAACTTCGGAGAGGATGTCACTCGGGAAAGTTGTGTCTGAGTCAATATCCAATGAACATAAATACAGCTCTGCGGAAACATTAATGTAGAAGTAGACTAAACCTCCATAGAGGAAGCTTCATTCTATTCCAGAAAACCTGTTGTTGCAACATGTTTCATGGCTTAGGGAGTTTGGTCGGTCAGGGGCTCCAAATCAGAAATTGGATACACCGGCGAGAATGAACACTTAGACACGAACAATATGTTTTTTATGTTCGTGTTACAGATAATTTTTAAAACTTAGCACTGCGTTCGCGTGAACAAACTCTCTAACGTATAAGCCTTTGGAGTAACAACCAATACGTTACTGTTTCCGAGTACCGCACCCGGGACACCTTGAGCCACAGCCACACTTGCTGGGAGGGATGACTGAGGGGCAAGCACGGGCATCGCACACCGCATGACAACACTGCTCGAAACTAAGTACCTAGCTTCATAGTATCTCTTTCCAATTATATTGTTGCAATCAATATTGCAAAATACATAAGATAATATTTGATTTGTGGCGATCATTTTTATGACCTTGTATTAGTAGATGTTTGGCCACTCAATCAGCAACTTATGTGCCAACCAGGTTCAAGAGGTTCGACTGATAGTCTCCCATATTTCGGCGACGATGGCACTATGCTAAGTGACGGACACATGACGTTTAACAATTAATCATACTGAATGGCTAATATTATAATACGATTTTTACTTATCCAGTGCCTAAGAGTTAGTTTGATAATAACTACAAAAATTACAAGCGGGGAAAGCCAGAGGTATTAAAAAAAAGAGAATGTATGAGGAAATATTAAGCAATCTGATATATTTTGTTCATGCATCCGTCCTTGAAGACTTATTATCCCTTCAACGAGTAGTCAACATACGCACTTGCAGAGAACGAAAACAAGCTTGGTCTTCTAGAGAGGGAAACAAGCCAGAGCCGTCGGGGCAATAACAGGACACTCTGCTTGTGTTATGCAAATGTGGTTGAGATCAGAGGCCAACTCCAGTAACGAGAGAACACTCGTTAACAAGTAATCTGTTTCGAAGAAGCAAATAAAACAAATCTAACCAGCAATACAGTCTATTATGACCCTCGTTGCGGAATTATATCCATGCAGAGCATCACAATGAGTCATTTACATCGAATTTTAATTACTCGAAATATTCAAATAAATATTAAATTCAAACTTCAATGATTGTCTTAGAAGTAACTTATTCTCCTTCTCTTTGGTCGTGTTTGTAGAGTTCCTCGAAACTCGCCGATCGAGCTGTGGTACCATTTAATAGGTGGATATACCTGAGAGTGGAGAGTAATCGGTACTGAAAGAATTGCAAGTTTCCAAAATTTCGAGGTAATGCGGTAAAATTATTTATACGTTCCTATTTACCCGAGTGACGGCAAATACACGAATGTTTAACGAGATGTCAGGCTGCTTGTTTAATTCCAACTGCCACTGTCATCGGTTTAATGTTATGTGAGGTGACCACGCTAACAACTTTCTAGTGGCAAATTTTCCCTGGGACGCAGATATCCGACGTCACGATGGCCAAAATAATTGTTTACAGGCAATCTTCTCTAAGCAATGATTTACAGGGAACACAATAAAATCCACTTTCTAGGAGGGAACTGATTTTTCCTTCATGTTTAATTATATTACGGGTGAACGGAAATAACATTCGAACAAAAAATACACTTCATTCATGTTAAATTGTAAATTCGTATCAAATAGAGTTCCTAATTGTGACACATCTATACTAAATTGTGACAAAAATAGCTTGGATTCAAATTTCCCTTGTAACCTGTGGCAAGCATCCATGTGACATCAGAGCTTCGAAGCCTCATATGACCTGCTAGAGAGGTAAATGAAGTTGATATTTGTAATACAATATAAGAGAGAGCTAATGGCATCTCTCAGTATGACGTAGCGTAAAACTTCGCATGCCACGTTGGCACCGTCAAGAGATTACTGAAGGACCCTTTCGCCCCGGAAACCACGCTCTGGTCAAAGTGAACTAGAGACTGCATAGAACATGTTCTGATAAAATCAAGAGGTAATTGACTTGGAGACACTGCAATTCATCTAAACGTATTTTTAATAAAGCGGGACCACCTGTAGTTCTCAAAACAACTTGAAACTGACAGCAGTTGTCAACGACTGGTAACAGAACTCATAGAAAAAAACTCTAATTTAAATCAATCGAAATGAAGCAATTTATTAAGTTATCTACACTGATGACACCTGAGCGACACGATGGCCCTGACGGAAGCGGAGAATTGTTTCACTCTTCGGGGATCAACGTCACCAGCGATGCAGACGGCATTGGTAAAGAAGCGCGTTGATGATATGGTCCGGGAATGCTTTGAGTAAAAATCATAGGTTTCATTAGAGTCCCTGACGTTGGTAACGTATCTTCTGAGACATACTGTGGGCTGCTGTAGTCGGCCCTGCTTCCATGGCTTGAAGAACTGCTGTTGGTGTATCGTCGTCGTCAGTGATATTCTGGCAGTAGGATAACATCTCGCCGACTTCGGACGACCAAAAAAAGTTGACAGATGCGACATATCGGAAGTTCATTTTATTACATGATGTTCCGTCGTTTCAGTGTCTTCATAAACTAATTCATATTGATAAGTGCAATGTTTGAATCTATTAATTTCAAAAAGAATGAATCAATATTTTTTGTAGAATCAAAACAATTATCACTGGTCGGTTCGAAATATTTAATGAGGTTAATATAAGAAAAATCACCCCATGAATTCAATTCAAATGGTACAAGGTAACATAAATCAAAATTACTTGCTGCTTTCTGGATATAAATGCAAATATAGCGAGCTATTAGTGTACTTCGCCGTGCTAATTTAGAAGCAATTTTAACATTCTTGGATGAACTTCCCACAAAATGTCATGGTGCCGATTGTGGCTTGAAGTGGTTGGATGAAAGACGAAGAACCATTTATAAAATACCTAACTAGTGAAACAGAAATATGAATTAGCGAATTTAAAATCGAGGGTGCTTTTCTCGAATAGTAGAACTCCCGTGCAGGGTGGGCGCCGAAAACGTCGACATTTTAAAATCGCTTCAATGTTTTACCTATAAGAGATAAGAAACAAAAAAAAAGTTTACGATAAAGGCCATAGTTGGCCAAACAAACAATTACCGGCAGTGGTCGTCCACGAAACCGGCGTTTAATATCGCCAAGCATCGCATTCTCTAATGTGGCTGTGCGGGTGCTGAGTGCAGCGAACTGTATAGTCCGTTCATCTTTGATGAAGCTGAAAATGCAAAATAGTGACAGTCTTGAATGAGAGGTATGTTGAGATGTTTAAAAGTATTTTTGGACGTAGAAGGACATCAGAGCTGTGGTTCAAGCAAGAGGGTGCCCGGGCGCACACATCAGAAGACACCTTGGACTGGCTGACCACTCGATTTTCTGACAATATAATTTCACACAGGTGTGAGTTCCCATGACTGTTCAACCCAAAGCTGTTCTATTACTTCACCCGACCCTGGTTTGGACAACGCTGATCCCGAGTGCCTAAAGAAGGGCAAAGTAACATTCGTCGAATGGTTGGTAAGGCTGCTGTATCAGTGTTTTACGCCGGGCGTGCTGCCGATTGAGGGACGTAGTGCAAGCAGGGTTGCGAAGTAGAAAAACTATTCGGCTAAAAATGAATGCAGCGCCTCAAGAGGTATATTTTTTTAGTGTGTTACGGGTGAAAGGTACTGGGTAGTTTCATTAGTGGTCTGATCTGCTCACTTCATGAGTGGTTGAAATGTGCAGATCAGATTTTGCAGTTAGACAAGAATGTGAGAAGTACCCAGTAAAGATAGAATAAAAAATATGTTCTGGGCCTTCATTGATCTGGAAACGCCTACGACTGGGTCGACAGGGAGGCGTTGCGCAGGGTATTGCGTTTGTATGGAGTGGGCGGAAACTTGTTATGAGCGGTTCAGAATTTTTATTTTGCCAGCAGAGGTGTCACAGTAAAGAACTAGGTGAGTGCTGGGTTCCAAGTGAGAGTGAGACTGAGTTTGCCCAATCACTCTGTGGGTGTCCAATCACTTAATGGACGGAGTAATCAGGGAGGTAGGCGCGAGTGTAATGGGTAAAGGCTTAGAATTTCTAGGAGTAAATTGACAGAACAGGCAGTAGTCAGTTGCTGTTAGCGTATGATACGACACTGGTGCCAGATTCGAAGAAGATGTTTTCAGGTTCGTGTCAGCGTTTGGTAGAGTACGCGAGAGATAGAAGCTGGGAGTTAGAGTTGGTAAAATTGAAGTAATGAGATGTTTGAGGGATGACTATGCGAGTATTCTCCTGAAGGCAGAGTTATTGCAGAAAGTACAGTCTTTTTAATACTGTTCATGGGCTCCAACATATTGGAGATGAAACTCGTTGGTATTGAGGTGGAATCTAGAGAGATGAAGTGGTGATATTGATGGGTGTACGGAGGAGTGTAATGAATCGTAGGGAATGGGAAGCTACGAAAAGGTCGTAATTTGTAAGAAAGGGAGTAGTTACCGAACTGCGCGTGTTTTCGAAATGAGGTGTTGAGAAGTATGACTGGAGTGATTGATGGAGAGAATTGATAATTACGTGGTTCGAATGAGAACAGGGCTTGGGAAAAATATTCAATATCAAAGTAGTTGGTCGTGTTCTTAGGTGCTTCGGTCACATGGTGAGGATGGACTTACTCACTTTAAATCGATTTTAATAATTCAATATTTATTATAAAGAATAATGGATCAATATTTAATAATTCTTCCTTTCAAAGCCTTACGACGTCGTGTAAGCATAAGCAATCCTCCATTCCGGTTTGTTGATTTCCTAATTGCCATCAATAGACACAACTTCATTACAGACAACTTTAGTATATGAGTTATACGTATTTATTATTTTGAGGCGCTCTCACTCGTCGATTGAATGTTCACCAGGCAATCGTCCCGGAGGATGTCAGATAGTCATTGATGAAGTTAAACAAGTCGTTTATGACCACTGTAACCGCAGCATTTCTGAAAGATTTCAATGCCTTTGTGATTGAGTAAGTTGGGTATCGTCTGAAATGATCAATTCACTGTTCCTGAGATAGGAAATCCAGTCAGGATACCATTGTAACAAAAAATAACTGAAAAAATATTTGTGTTTATACAAACAACCTCTAGGCCTCCAAATGGAGGGACAAGTAAATAACAGTGACTTGCTTAATCGGGCTAGGCAAGATATTGAAAATAGCTTCAGCAAGGTTATCTGCCAAGGTAGATCCATTTTTGCAAATTCGAATGAATATTCCAGAGTGACAAATAGTTCCTGGAGATGAGCTCTTTCACCATTCAACTTCATTAAAGAACAATTTGACCTGCATGACATTACATGTTGCAAGTTTAAAAGAGAGCTTTCCTAGCCTTCAAATAAATATAACAGACCATGTGGCACCTACTGCCTAAGGACTGTGTGAAACTAGATTGTCAAACGAATTACTGGACTTATATAGTTTCCCGGGTTAGCATCCGTGTACAAAAAAAATCCTTAGTAATTTGAAAGGTTTTGTGCTTGTTAATAAATTGCAGGGTGATTGGTGTCCACAAACCAGATTTCGCGATCATTGCGATGATGAGGCTAAAACAATAATTGCAGGATGACTAGTGTCCCCAAACCTGATTTCTCGAATTTATGGCGATGATGAGGATAAAACAATAGAATTGGTTCCCAATAGAGCAACTGAAATATGGGTTGAAAATATTTCTCATAATAAAGTGTACATCATGGGTGATGTTAACGTAAATCTGCTTCAATATTAAAACCGAATTCAGTTTCAGACTAGTGCAAACAATTTCTTTAACGTGGTTTGTACCCCTTATTACGAACTCAACGCGTACAACTGTTGGATCTGCCCCACTAATAGATAACATTTTTACCGACGATGTTAACGGTATTACTGGTGCAGAAACACCCCTTCAGGTGTCTCTGAACATTGCCCTTTTTCTATTTAGAAGCCAAATTCACACAAATACCGTAAGCCGATTGTAATGTAGCGATCGTATTATTCACAATTTCAAGGAGGCGCTGAGAGCTAATAACTTTTAAGGTGCACAAGACTTTGAAACTTTTCCACTTCGTCTTGCTAGGTTAGTGTTAGTGTTAAACAATCTGTTATTACTTTTTCAGAAAACGCTCTGTGGAAAAAAAAGATTGAAAAATGTCCTAAGAAACCTCATTTTCAATTTGTCACGCAGACGCGTTCAGGTTCGACAGCTGACTGCAACCGCTGAACCAAGTAATTTAACCACCACGTGAATGAACATAAATTTATATAATGTTGGGAAGCCAAACTTTTGTTCTATGGAAGTTGACCAGCTCGGAGAAAAGGCGCTGAGTAGTAATAAATTAGATTAGATTTGAGTAACAAAAACAAACGAGCACGAGTGCTCATGTCGAATGTTTCCTTTGAAAGAAGTGAAAGAAGAGTGGGGATAGTCAACGAGGCTTTATAAATTCACGCACACATACAGGAAAAGAAGGTTGTGAGGATAGAGAGGAGAGAAACCACAACACCATCACCACCATACTAGTTACTACCCAACTACTACACGAGGAACGAGAGTTAGTAGTTGGGTAGTAGATTGACTTGCTCAGGAACGGGGCGAACAAGATGGGAAGCGAAGTATTTAGGTTCCAGGCGGTCGCATCTCAGACTGTCGAGTAGAGACGGCCACGTCCATACGCTCAGCGGACTCACACTTTTTCTTGAAGGAATGCCAGTCGGCTTCCCCCAGAGGTTGGGTCAGACGGACTCCAACTAGGTATTGAGTCTACTTCAAAGGAGTATGTGGGAATTAAATTTCGGCAGGTATGAGCCCATTTAAGAGAGCAACACACCCAGTTGCCTGGGTAGTGGTCCTCCCCCATGTGCTCAGAAGGCTAAGTCTTCCTCATGATGTCGATGTACAAATGGATTTATCATGGAAGAGACGCAAGCCAAGGGAAGCCTTCTTTAGCCAGTGTAGTTGCGATGAAAGCACATCCACATCTTCAGGTTATATTCTGTAAAGCTACCTAATATGTTGTAAATATGTATATATATATATATATATATATATATATATTGATATTCATGGGATCAATTAGGAGTCACCGTAGTGTGGCTCAATTAATCACGAAACACCGATACCTTAAATATACTTAGTCATTGCTGGGGCGATGTGAGAGGTGCAGGGCAGTCTACTGCAGTGTCCGCTCGCATTTTATGCCCTGATGGCCTTGTGGCATCGGTCGTTGCGTGGTAATCACGAAGTCGGTGGTTCGAATCCCACTACCATCCTTCACTTTATATTGTTATTCCCTCGAGAATTGACATGCAAATGTTGGTTCTCAATTGGAGGTAGCCGTAGCGCTACCTATTCATGGGACTGGACTTCGAATTATTTG
>SDVV010022376.1:0-12961 GCA_016164225.1 Gammarus roeselii | reverse complement strand
GTGCGCGTGTTTTGGAGTTTGCCCAGGGTTTTCGGGTTGGAAGTGTTCACGAGAGTTTCTGCCTTCGGTGGAAGGTGGTTTGCTGTGGTTGCTGCGGTCACGGCTGCGAGTGCTCTTGTGGGAAGACGAGGGTGTGTGCTCTCTGTGTTTGCTTCGTGAGCGAGCGCGCTCTTCTTCTGTGGTAGCCTTTTTCGTCTGTGTGGACGATTGTGTGGAGCGAGAGGTATTTGGGCTAGGTAATATGTCAGGTTGTGCGGAGGTCTCGCGTATGAGCTCTTCTAGGTAAGAGCTGTCAGCCAGGCCGTGATCGTTCTCGCTGCTGGTGTGTTTGTGAGTCGGGTTTGTTAACGGGGGATCTTGTCCATCAGTGGTTTTCCACAAATGGAGCCACATTAGAGGCAGGTGGAGGTAGTTCGGAGATTTGGTCCTGGCTGGTCGTCATTTGGGCGTTTTTACTGATCTTCTTGCTCAGTGGTGCCTGGATATCGAGGTTTCCTCATCCCTTTGTCTTTGTTTTTTTAGTGGCGAGCCTTGCTGTGTGGTCAACTGCGGGAGATGCATCCATCTCGTTATCCCCAGGTCTTTGCATAAATCATTTCTAGAGTTGTGAGTCTCTGGTGCGGACCCGGTCTCAGGGCTGGGTGAGGAAGCACTGCAGCTAGATAAGAGTGTTGGAGTCTTGTTACGATGTTGTTCTGATGTGTGGATATAGTCTGGGGAGCTTGGTTGGCTTGTTGATTTGACTGCTTTGGCATAATTGAAACGGTTTGGGTTTTCGTCTTTCCAGATTTGGACAGCGTGCTTCCGTGTTACTCAACGTTAATTTTGTGTGATTGTTATCTCTTTTTGGTCCATATGTACTGGGCAGTCGCGTTCGCCTGCCTCATGGATGCATGAGCAGTGGTAGTACTTGGGTTGGCGGACTGTGCAGTCTTTTCTGTCGTGCTCGCCAGCGCATTTCTTGCAACGTTGGGGTGTGTGTGGCTGACAGTATGCGATGAAGTGGCCGTATTCTAGGCATTTTATGAACATTGGGGGCCATGTTGCTACTGGGTAGGTTCTGGTTCTCCCTTGCTCACCCGGGATTACTATGAATTCTGGTGCGTCATGTCTCGGAAAGGTAATTTGGTATGCAGTAGAATTTGAGTTACACGATTTTATCCATGTTGCTTGACGAACTTCGGTAACTCCGTAGTCTTCAGCTAGACCTTCAGCGAAAACACTGAGGTCTGTTGTAGGCGTGTAACGGGAGGTGTATATAATCAGTTTGGTATCGTTGAAGGACGGATGCGTTTCAACTGTAACTTAAAGTTTATTGATGCAAGTAATATTTTGTGTGGCGTTACTTTGCTCACGTTCTGTGACGTAGGCCAGGTATTTCTTCCCCTGTCGTTGTATTTCTTTTGGTTTTCTTCCTAGTTGCTCGGTGAGTGACTTCATCATTATAAATGGGTTGGCTGAAAAGGAAACTTTGTTTGCACCACTTTCTTTGAACGTTAGGAGGAAGTGGGTGGAAAACGGTGCTGATCTTCTCTCCCTGGTAGGAGAGTCTTTTGGGAAGAGTGCATCGAGACTACAGCCTCTCGTCGCCCGACCCCGTGATCTATCTGGTACTGGAGGATCGCTCTCTCCCTTTCCTCCTCTGGGCAGTCTCTGTGTCCGGTGGGGTGTCAGTCTATTTTACAATAAAAGCAGTGCTGTTCTTCGGATTGGCATGACTGGGGGTCTTCCCGTTTCTCATGGTAGTCCTGGGAGCAGTATGAGCATCTTTGCTTACAGTTACAGTTTCCTCTCGTGTGTCCATATTTCTGGTATTTATAACATCTCATCGGACGTCTCTCAAATGGTGTAACCCTGGTTTTGGTGGCGCAGAAGGGAATGTCCAGATATTTTGGTGGAGTAGGGCAGTTGAATTTTAGAATTGGGGCTGTGGTAGTCTCTCTTCTTGGTGTGATCTTCGGTGCATCCTTTGCTTCGACAACGCAGTCCTCGTATTGAAAGAGTCCAGTGATGCACTCCTAGATTTCCTCCTTCGGGATATCCTCAACGTAGATCAGACCCGAACTTGTAGAGAAAGTCGGGTGTGGCTCTATTTTGCATGGCTTTCCACAGAGTCTTTTTTTGGAGAGAATTGCGTCACTAAGAAGTTTTGTGTCAACTCTGATGGCAAAGCTTTCGTCGCCGCTGGTGGCGATGCTCAGGACTGGGCGGCCAGTGAAGAAGCCCAGCTCTTTCCACCGAGTGTATGGACTAATGTCCGGTCTGTCGTTGGCGTCGAACGTGATTTTTAGGTGTTCTGGAAAGGTAGGACTAATATTGAACAAGTTGTGTTCATTGAATGGCGTGTATTGCCTCCTCCTTGCATTCCTTGGAGACCTGTTTGGATTTAGGCAAGGTGAAGAGTTGTCGAAGTTGTCGTCAGATGTAGAGGTGGACGTACTTTTATAAGTTGCGGGTTCTTTAGTTGGTTTGTTTTTCATTAGTTCGTGGATATGGAAGAAAATAGTCTTAACATGACACTGGAGTCTCGTTAGACGATCGACAATTTTGCTTGGTTCTGCGGCGAAGACTTCCGCTTCTGCTTTCTGTTCAGAAAAGCCGGTCGCTTGGCTCAGCAGGTTAAATATTTCCTGGATGTTCTTGGTCAACTCTTCGATGCGGCCGTCCCTCCGGTCGTCGTCCGCCGAGGTGGTGCTGGTCATCTTGGCGAGGCTGATGTTCTTGGCCGTTAGAATCTTGGTCTTCGGTGCTCTGGAGGGGGTGCTGGTCCCTCCCAAATAGGGTTTCTTTCGGCTCCCCATCGGCCCCCTGGTTCGCGCCAGGGGCGTAGGGGCTCACTCTTGCTGGCCTATTAGCTGGCTATAGAGAGTTTACAGTTAACGTTACACGACCTCAAATGTTTAGTCAATGCAAACGTGCGGTTTAAGGTCCCAGCCCAAACTAGGGACCAATCTGTGCAATAGCGGGGGTTCTCAGTAGCTTTCAGCACAGGGCGTATATGAACGTCAGGTTTAACGTAGATACTGAGTTGGTTTAACGTAGAAAAATAGGTTTAACGTAGATGCAGAGTAGAGTCAACGTAGATGCAGAGTAGGGTCAACGTAGATACAGGTCTCTGCGCTAGTCATCATGTGGACTGAAATAACAAATTTTCACTCAAGCATTATGGGGTGGGAGTGAGGTGGCCGAGGTGTCTCGGGTCCAATGGAGCCCGACGAATCCCGGAGGGTCCCCCGGGTCCCCCGAGCTCTCCTTGTCTCAGCTCAACTCTGCTTGTCTCTAATCCTTTCGGCCAGTCTCGGCTCATTGCGACCAACTCGACACGCCCTAACATATTTCGACTGATCTCGACCAGCCTCGACGCGACCCTCGCCCTCAACGCCAGTAATCCGATGACTGTAATGGTTAACTGTTCTACTCAAGCATTTCACATACATACATTTCCCTGTGTATTTGTTCAACAGCGTGGGGAAGAGGAAACAGGGGTCCCAGGGTTCAAGTTTCTCAAGGGGGACCCAAAGAGTCTCAAGGGTGTCCCAAAAGGCCCTGGAAGGGTCCAAGTGGGTTTCCCCAAATTCTCTTGGCCTTCCAAGTCCCCCGGGTTCCCGAAACCACCAGGTTCCTAAAGTCCCGCGGGTCCCGTGAGGCCTCCACCCCCCCGGGTCACCTAGTCTCAGCCAGCCTCGGTTTGTCTATTCTTCGCCTCGCCAGTCGACTCGCCTCCACTCTACTAAACCTGCCTCAACTCGCCTCGTCCCCTCCACGCACAGTGCCATTCAGTACTTTCACTCCCGAAGATCAACAGCAACATTAAATCGCCTTTTAGCCATCATAACGCCTAGCTGTGCTCGGACATTTATTAGGCGCCCGGGAGAGGGCAAATTCTCCGACCGTAGGTTGGGCTAGACCAAGTAATTCACCACATAGCCCACCAAGGGCCCCTGCGGGCGTCTAACGATACATAATTCTCCAACTAATCTAAATTGATCTCTGTGAAAAAAGGGCACAGATAAATAATAGAGCCCACGAAATAAGCAATACTAAAATACTAAAATGAAGTGTCTGATCCAATAATGAATCATCCATCCACCCCAAGGGACGCCAGCAACGAGAATAGCGTCAGTAGTCCTGGAAGACCAGACCACAGTCCCATAGAATAACCCGCAATTTGACAACGCCGGTGGAAGTATCAATTTAGTACTAGATGCGATGTGAACATAATCAAAACTAATGACGAGACTAAAAAAAAACTCAAAATGACAATCGGTCCAGGTAACCTATCGACGATTCCGCGGCGCCGAACAGATCCTCATCAGTCGTCGTGAGATTAAACAAAGACCAAGCCACTTACAACAGGATCCAAACGGAACGGATCTCACAACCAGTCTTATCCACGGCCATTTTATTCTTAGGAGATGCTGCTCATTCACTAAAGTTCATAAATATGCAGGAAATTACTATTCCAAAGAAGTCCTAAATTAATTTGAGTTTCTCTTCCCTAAACGTCGCCCTCTAAGTACGGAACAGGGCCAAAAATGTGGAAGTACCGACAACGATCTCCCTCCCGTTCAGCAGTAGATGAGGACGCTGCCTATTGGTTACCTGGGAGGTGTGCGCGCCGATCAGCATCGCGAGGTGCTGGGTTTGGCCATGGCGGCTCTAGAGAAATGCATGCTATTCCGGTCATTTCAGCCACCGTATGTTTCTCATCGCGATCTACGCGAAGAGTTATCTAGAGACGCCTTATACCGTTATGTGTAGATTTCTCAAGAACTACCAATTGACTTGTCATCAGACTTGTAATTGGTTGCGAGAAAAATTCACATATGGAACCTTTAATAGTCTTTACCAAAAGCACAACAGTAAGATGATGATTATGCAACAGTGCTCTACGAATCATGCTGCTCACCATCGCTGTAGAACTGGAAGTTCTTGTGCGTGCCATCGATTCCTGCGGCGACGGGCCCAACACGAGCCACAGCAACCTTCAGGGCATCCTCGTCCCCGTCGGGTATGTCATGGAAACCCACGTCCATGGCCACGGCATGCGTAGGGTCGTAGCGGCAGGGACCTTTCTGAAATTTCCGGACGGTGGGGAAAATGCACAAATTTTGGAAAGACAAAGGTAAATGTAAAGACGAGTTATCCACAAATTATGTATTTTAAATAAAGCCTAAGTTCAACCGGTCGCATCGTGACACGAACACGCAACTGCGTGGTTTACTAGTATCGTAGAATTTGGAGTAATGTCACAGCATAATTATAGGACACAACCTATCTGTAAACTAATCACATACGGGCAGCTCACAACATCCTTCCATGACGCAGGTATGGTTTATATCATTTGCCTAATCTACGTAGATCGCTTCCTGCATCTACGCGAAGTAGTCGCTCGCATCACTTGCAGGCACAAAGGTTGAACTCTTGCCCAGGCATTTGAGTGAAAGTCCTTGTTGTAGGAGTTGCTTATTTTTAGCAAGAGCACCGAGGAAGGGACATTTTACATGCAACTCACAATGGGTGTATCAGAGGCGAGCGTTGCCTTGCACTACGCTCATAAATAGATATACATTTGGATTTAGATTTAGATTTAGATTGGGATTTGGATTTATATGTATATATCTATATGTGTACAGTCGCAAAAAAAGTTTGTTTATGGATAGTCTACAACCGAAAGCAAGAATAGACTTTTCCCACGTGAAATTCAACTTGGTTATACCTGGACATTCCTTCTTCAAGGATAAAATCAATTAAATTTCAAACGAGTTCAAATTCTGAGCGAAAATGTAGCACTAAAAATTTCACTGCGTCATTACTCAAACTAATTTTCTTCCGCTACTGTACATACATATTACATGTATATACATATGTACATATATACATATATACATATATACATATTACTTTACCCTTCCCTGGGTCAGCCTTTACCTTCTCCTCGTAGGGGTAGCTTTCTTCAGTGTCGATGCCGCCATTGTTCCTGATGTAGATGAAGGCGTCGTCCATGACTCCTCCGTGACAGCCATTGACGGCCTCCGTGTCCACGCAGTCTAACAAGTTCTGCTCGGACAGGCTCACTAGCTTGCCCGTCTTCAGGTACGTCTGACCCTCCAGCGATCCAGTCTGAAAAGAGAACGTTGCAGCAGGGCAGTGGATGATTTATTCGTTCGATATAAATATTTTGTATAGGTTCCATTTTATATTTATTTCCGCCACGTTTGCCGAAGTGGTTCAATTCGTGCACTAAACATCTCCATCTACAGTAACCGGCGTCTCAATATGTCCACTCGCATCAGCTTTCAGACCGCCTCTGTACCGTAGCAAATGCCCAGCATGAGCCGCAGGTGCCCTGCTTCTTGACGGGAGTCACCGCGCCTTTCGTCCGCCAGTCTACGGAGGCGGGCAGCTTGACGGAGCTGTTCTGATGGCCGCTACTGTTGGAGGTCGAGACAAGTAAGCGACACCACTTTGCCTTGCTAAGCATCACTCTTAAGCGAGTGCAAAGCGTGAGTTAAAACACAGCGTGAAGATCCGTTTTGCAGAAACTTTCATGGCGCTATGCTTTACGCAAAAAAACTGCACGGAAAGACTTACGTTAGCCACGTTCAGATATTGATTAATTACAATTAAAAATGCAAGTATAAAGCAATGTGAATGATCATGTTTTCACTTGGTTCAATGAGGTGACAAAACCATGCATATGTAGCGAAGACTTAGCGTTTTGAATTACAACTCTAATTAGGCATGGAAGGTCGAAGGAAGGAAACACTCGAATTTGAAGCTTGATTGTAGAAGAAAAATGACGAGAAAAAGCCACTGAAGCTCGAGTATAGTTCTACAATTTCAGCCACAAAACGTCAGAACCCATCCACCAGAGACGAAACTTAACAGTTCTGAATACTGAAAATGGGAGAGCCCACCATACGGATGCAAGCCATGACCGTAGTCTGTTTAGGTCCAGAACCGCCAGAACTAAAATGTCTTTTAGTTTCACAATTGTTCGGAAGCTGGAGATTAAGTTTTACAAGTTTCTCGCAGCTATACTGCGGGTACGAAACGCTTGAAACATTCAACATTTCAACGGCACACTTCGATCAAATATTGGCACGTGAACACAATCTTTGCCACTTCAAAATGATGTCGTGCAAGGAAGCAGTGACGAAGATTCTGTACTCGCCTTAACAGTCTACGACCAGTTAAAAACAATCGCATTCAACCGATACCAGTTAGCGTACTTATATAATTAAGCACGAAGACGCGAGGTGTGCCTTCAGACAAGCTGCATAGTATGTAAATATCATAGAGTAAACAATGAACAAACAATAGTTCAGAATGTACATTTTAAATGCTTTTTTAACCAGTCACAACCGAACTCTTACAGGAGAATTCTATTGCCACTTCTGGGGGTGGTGGTGATGAAGCCGCTCTTCTTCCGCGAAGTGCCCGAATGGGTGGCCAGGAACTCTCTGAGAAGCTGCGGAACAGTGAGGAAGAGTATGTAGGTGGAACAAATATTTTAGAGAACAATCTAAGTCGCTATGCTCATTACGAGGAACTAAGTCAGTTAGAATCTTGACAATTCAAATTAAAACTGTGCGTAAAAGTGACCTAGTATTTTTAATCCATTCCAATAACGATTACAGTTAGACAATAAAATAATGTTAGTAATAAGCTTATAATGTTCAACTCGTGCTATGCTTTCTACCTACTGTCATTCAGAAGTCTCAAAGTAGGCACAATAGTGCAGTCTCTAGCCGCAGACTTGAGCCACGAGTTTCATTAGTTTCCTCACAAACTCAGTTTTCTTATGAACATTCCGAGTTTTTGACGGGTGCATTATTCCGTTAACTTGACAATAGGCAATTTATTCCTAAAAACTGTTGTTCGCCACTTTAAAATCAAATTGCATTTAGTCGATTTTCATTAAAATGCAACAGTTTCTACCTATACTGTTGTTCAGGAATGTCTCACAAACGCAGGGTGGAAAGCTTGGACAGTATTCTCTCCACTTCAAAGTGAGTTTGTTTGTACCAAAGTCCCTCTCTACGAGTTTTCGCGGGTACTGTTCCGCCAACATAGATCTGGATTGTTGACGTCATTATGTTTTCAATTACTTGTAATAAAAAATAAGTAGAAAAATAAGTATGGTATAGTTTCAAGTGCATCTGAAAATTATTCGAGTTACACACAGTAAAAACTTCATTCACATACGGCTATAATTTTGACGCGTTAATCAATTTCGTCAACACCAGTTTCATGTTATGGGTCAAGAAATGCCATTATAGTATTATTAGTCTCTAAACACGACTGATTTGGAAATCAATAACTTGTAGAATCCCTTTAAACATGCCAAGTGTCTTCGTGAAGGATTCTTGCTAAATGCAATACAGATTGTCAAATAGAAGTAAATTGAGCAATTAATTAAATAGTTTATTACCATTTCTCTCCCAAACACTAAATCTTGAAACAAGAATGTTCAAAATAAATTTAATCCAAACAATCATGACATCTTCATTGATAAATATACAAATTACCCAATGCGCCGATCACGGCATAAGTGAATTTACTGCAAGTCAAAAACTTCGTCACAACTAGCAAGAAGTGAGTGGAGTGTAACTAGGGGATGCGCAGAACGGTAGGAGAGGCAACTTTTCGAGTTTTCAAATCTTGGGCGAGACACTGGTGAGATGTGGAGGGGCAATGTAGAGTATGGATGCAATTACTCAGAGTGGTCCATTTTAAAGAATGTTAGGAAAATATTACCATGACTCGTGATCCAGAAATACTAGTATCAAGGATTGCAGTGTCACAGTGCCGATAATCACAGCCTCCAATATTTGCAATCGACACCTTAAAGAATCTTTGCGTTGATAAGTTACATAATGTCAAGCGGGTAAACGTTTCTAGATAATGTCGGGTCGTCCTTCCATGACAATCGTATACTGACCAGGTCTCCGTAAGTATTCATGGCGAGCCTGAAGGTGAGGTTGGCCTGGTAGTAGCGGAGGTTGTGCTCTGCGATGTGGTCGATGTTTAGCTTCCAGACCTGCATCCTGAAGGCTTCTTCCTGTGGGCTGCGGTACATCTTGCCGTGCTCCGCCTATAAAAAGAGATGGAGATAAATACCCATTATAATAACTATGGGTTGTTTATTATTGAAGAAAAAATTATCCAAGAAGACGTGAAGCATGTACCCCGGACTCTGCATCAGTCGTATTGCTTGAGAGATGAGTTTTGAGGCTCAACTCGAAAAGTGTATTTAGAGATTTGCAACAGTACTGACTATTTATAGAAGGAGGAGCAGGGGGAAGCTGTGAGTGCACTAGTAACTAAAAACTACTAGAAAAATCTTATCCAGAAAAACTCTCCCTCATCGGTGCCCAATGCAGATTTTATTCACGGAGATTCATTATTAAAGCTCAGAGTAAACAAACGCAGTTCATTACTGTGACAATTTAAGAAGATTATGGTAACGATATAAAAGGTGAATAACCAGAAGAAGTCCCGAAATTCAACATCGGTTACTCCGGCAGACCCAGAGACTTTATGCATGAAACCAAAGAATGAAAATAAATATAATAGAGGTAGTTACTGAACACCGGAAGAGGCGTCGTATATATCCCTGTCAAATTCTTTGGAGTACTACTCTTTCTAATCTCAACACTGCTAACAGAAACCACTAAAATTTTCACAAGTCCCATCCATTAGTATTTGTATGAATGACTCCTCCTCAAAGTTCATGGCAATCATGAATTCATGAATTAAACAGAAAAAAAGGTGCCTCATCACTCCCCATCTCACCTTAAAATTATTCCATTCCCGCATTATAGTCGGCGCTAAAACTGCTCCGAAGACCTCTGCCGGCCATCTCAGGAAACATAGTAAAGCACTCAATACAACCAAACTCCACATCTTGATGCCGTGTAGGAAGGATATTCAGAGAGGTCCTGTACAGCTCTCGTTCTCAAGTTAGAGACTTTGCTGGAAAGAATTTCAATGCGATATCTGCTAATTACGTTAGCTACGCTAATTTAACGCAACACGAAAGCGTAACACAAGTGCTCTTCTAGTCACAGAGCCTAGATTAGGCTGACTATGTTTTGACCTTCACAATGATAGTAATTGTGAACCAAGAATGTGACGTAGGGACGTGAACACGAAGGTTGTGTACCCACGGGCTATATACCTGATGGTATAAGTAGATCATTAATGAAAGTGAACAGATACGACAAAAAGTTAGGCATCTAATGAGAGGATTTTAAAAGATGCTCATAAGAGTTTTTATTGGAATAAAACTGTTGCACCAAACACTTCAGTTCCTTCGCCCTAGGTCTCACCTCAGACTCTACTTAAACCCAGGTACTGCACCACAAATCTTCATCCACTAACCCTCCATTCAGGCAGACAAATTCCTCGGAAATAGTCATTCCTCAAACATTTGATTCTTTAAACAAATTAACTAGAGCCTTCCTTCTCTCACCCATTCTGCAGAACTTGACACAAACTAGCACAATTTTCCCTCCAAATCTGTCACAGTTCCGTAGCAACGGCAAACGGCAACAGACTTTAATGCGTACTACGCCCATTCGCTTCTAACAACTTCAAGCAAAATACTCTCGCGTCTATCTCCTTGACCCCACAATCCATGTGGAGATAGAAGAAACATACCGCAACTTTATCTCAATCCAATTTTCACTGGGAACCAAGCACTCGACTCTCCCAATTCGGGAACGTTCTCCGCTGACAATATGGAAACTCAGGACCACTCCAAGCCAGTTCCGCCCGCTCCATTCAAACGCAACAGTTCATAAGATGGCCGACCCTGTTATAGACTTTACCGTATTAATCAGACCTAGAACCTGTTTTCCCTTCGTAAAGCACTTCAGACATTATCGCTACAAAAAGCTGATTCGCACGCATTCAACCACGTCAAATGGAAACCAATTATTATTTATTTATTATTTGCTTTCATGTTCCACCGGAGTCCCAACGCGAAGTTAATGCAGACTCCCCCGTAGGACGGTCGAAGAGTTGTGAAGTAAGTGACGCGTAGATTAAGAGTAGGTTAAACTTGGATTTGGAGCAGTTTAAACGCAGTCACAGCGGGTTTTAACACAGATGAATTTAAGGTAACAAAGTATCAAAATAACAAAGTAACAAAGTAAATTTGACATAGGCCCCAAGCAAATTTGATGCGGCTACATGAAAATTTGACATGTAAATTAAATTTAACAATTTTAAAAGAGTAACTCTAGCGCGGGTACAGAGTAGGACTAGTACATACAAATCGTACTAAATAACGAATATCTAGAGAGTTAAACTTTAAAAATTTGAAGAGCAGGGTGATTGCAGTCGCAGTTGGTCTTGCGTAGAGGAGTGGTGGCAGCTCCCTCCGTTCTCCGCCGGAGCTCCAACGTGTAGTCACCGAGGGCTTCTTCTCGTGGCACGACGGTCCGGTGATTCTGCACAGCTTTGTGCACGAAGTCAACGTAAAAATTTTCAATTAGTGCGCAGGGAGGACAGAGAGTTTGGGATCGGAGATGATTCAGACCTAGCTACCTCTACACTACCTCGTAGAGGCCTGTGTGTTATCCAAAAGCGATCAGTTTATTACGGTGTTCATTTTCTGTGAGCAAGCGTTGTAGGTTGCACGGAGGGCTCAAGAAGGTTCGTCGGGCTGCTGCGAGTGCGTCGCAATCTACTAGCAAGTGCTTCACGCTTACTACCATTTGGTGGCAACAGGGGCATGGTGGTGCGTTCGGTCCCATGTCTACGTCCATTAGGTGGTAGTGAGTTATCCACGTGTGTCCCGTGCATAGACTGTTTACGAACACTTGGTCTCTCCTATTAGAAAACCTGGTGTCCCACTCTCCCACGGATGGTTTAACTGCAAGCATCTTTAGTCCACTTTGTTGCCAAGAGTCTTTCCATCGTGTTGCTATGCGTGAGTTGATGACTGGGAACCAGTCTCGGTAATGTATATTATTATTATTTGCTTCTATGTTCCACCGGAGTCCCAACGCGAAGTTAATGCAGACTCCCCCGTAGGGCGGTCGAAGAGTTGTGAATTAGGTGACGCGTAGATTAAGAGTTTATGAGCAGTTTAAACGCAGTCGCAGCAGGTTTAAACGTAGCTGGGGTTGGTCTAAAAAAGTATCTAAGTAACAAAGTAACAATAAATTTGACACAGGCACCAAGCAAATTTGGTGCGGCTACAAAGAAAGTTAAACATGAAAATAAATTTAACAATTTTAAAGGAGTAACTAGCGCAGGTACAGAGTAGGCCTAGTACATACAAATCGTATTAAACAGTGGATATCAAGCGGAGCTCCAACGTGTAGTCACAGAGGGCTTCTTCTTGTGGCACGACGGTCCGGTGATTTTGCACAGCTTTGTGCACGAAGTCAAAGTAAGAATTTTTAATTGGTGTGCAGGAGGACAGAGAGTTCGGGATCGGAGATGATTCAGATCTAGCAACTTCTACACTACCTCGTAGAGACCTATGTGTTTTCCAAAAGCGATCAGTTTTTTCCGGTGTTCCGTTTCCGTGAGAAGGCGTTGTAGGCTGTACGGGGGGCTCAAGAAGGCTCGTCGGGCTGCTGCGAGTGCATCACAATCTACTAGCAAGTGCTTCACGCTTATTGCCATATGGTGGCAACAGGGGCATGGTGGTGCGTTCGGTCCCATGTCTACGTCGATTAGGTGGTTGTGAGTTATCCACGTGTGTCCCGTGCATAGACTGTTAATGAACACTTGGTCTCTCCTATTAGAAAACCTGGTGTCCCACTCTCCCACGGATGGTTTAACTGCAAGCATCTTTTGTCCACTTTGTTGCCAAGTGTCGTTCCATAGTGTTGTTATGAGTGAGTTGATGACTGGGAACCAGTCTCGGTAATGTATAGAGATGAAATGTTCCTGCTGGGTAGACATCCGTTTAGCGAGGAAATCTGCGCGTTCGTTT
>SDVV010022375.1:0-12961 GCA_016164225.1 Gammarus roeselii | reverse complement strand
GACATTTGCTACTTAGATATACTTATTGTAACTTGTTACTAAGAGTAGGCTAGTGAATAAATTCACCTCTGCATAGCACCAATCAATAGACACTGTTGAAAGACATTCTTCTTTCTTCATAGTTCAATGTGCCAATACAAATAAAAACATTACATAGGACTATTGATTTCACAAACAAACCAGATGAGCAAGATCAACAAATACAGATACAGACACTAGACCGAAAACCTCCAGCAAGGGAGGTGGCCGACAGTAAGGCGCACCTCACTCTCTTATGCACTCACACTCGCACACCTTAGCTCTTTTACGCTAAAGAGTCCGGCCGGGGACCCCGTAACACACCCTCCGGGTCATGAGTGCGGTTCGAGGTCAGTGTCGGCAGCAGAGCCCGACAGCGTGACTGAATAACCACTGCCGCGTCATGATGACCACCCCCCACCCTGCCCACGACCATATTGTCTCATCGATATGCCTAGAGCGGGAAAGCACATCGGGGCAGCGTCAGAACTCATCCGTTCACTTCACACTAACGTCTCTCCTCCCTAACGCCTGCTTCACACCATCCATCCACCCAAACTTCGGTCTCTCTCTAGGCCTACGTCCACTCGCCTCTGACTTCAACACCTTTTTCACCAATCTCCCTTCGTCCATTCTCACCATGTACCCGAACCATCTCAGAACAGCGAATCAACTGTCCTCTAACTTCTTCACTATCCCCGTTCTGATGTGAACCCCGTCGTTAGCGAACCTGTCTCTCAGCGACACTCCAGCCATGCTCTTCAAACATCTCATCTCGAATACATTCAACCTTCTTCTCTCCTCTGCTCTCACCCCCCCAAATCTCAGCTCCGTACAGCACAGATGGCACAACGACACCCTCATACAGCCCTCTCTTTGCTTCCATCCCCAACGTCCTGCAGCTCATTACGTTCTTCAGTGCACAAAACACTTTACACCCCTTCTTTACTCGCAACTTCACCTCAGTTTCCACCAATTCAATCTTCTCCACATGGGAGCCCAGATACTTAAAACACTGAAATTCTTCGAACAACTCTCCATTTAGGAGGACACTAATTCTGCTCGCATCGACAGTCCTCGAGCATCTCTTTACTTTACTTTTACCCACGTTCACTCAAAGCTTCCTTCTCTAACACACTCTACCACACCCAGACACTAGCCTACATAGCTTCTCCTCTGAATCCGCAACCAGGGCCGTATCATTAGGAAATAGCAACTAGCTCAACTTTGTAATAAGTTCCAAAATTTGTGCCGCTTGTGTCAAACAATATGTGAATAAATTTAATATAAATTCCTATGTTGGACATTTTTAGCTCTAAATTTGCATACTAAAATTTGTATGAATAGTTTATTGTCGTGATTACTTAAACAACAGTTGACCTAACGGATTTTACATAATTGTCTAGAAATGAACAGTTCAATGTGACGCTATTTGTTGTCATGATATATTCAACAATTGAGAATTGAGAGTGTCCTCCAACAATATTCATCGATTGTTGGGAGGAATCTATGAATTTATGCACTGCTCTTACTCATAAGTTAATATTAAGTATATTGAAGAGACAAATGTTGTCTTCAGAACCGCTCACGCTGACGAAGACCTGGTCCATATCTCTATTGTATGATATTTCTGAAATATTTCAACCTGCTATTTTGGCGAAATAAACTTGAAATCCTTAAATCCTGAATCGGTCGGGTACGAGATGACATTGTGCTCCATGATCACACCAAGCAGGCCCAATCGAGCCGCTGCATCAGTACGAGACCTTCGGACCGGCCTGGAGATAACAGACTCTGTCCCTCCCAATTATTACGTGGCAAGTGGAGGTAAGAATGCGCGATCTATGGGAGATGGCCTGCATTAAAGTTCAGTCACTAGCCCATTAAAGTTCAGTCACTAGCCAGCTTCATTGCACCAAAACTCTATAGACATCGATTTTATTAACAACGGCCTGCATAAAAGAATCGTAGAAAGTGGCATAATAAATACTGACCCCTTTAACGACGGCCTGCATGAAGGCCTCCTTTCCCATCTTCTGCCGCTGTTTGCTAAGCATCAGTTCCACCTTGCGCTTTTCAGCCTCGATGTTGCGTCTCTTTTCTTCAAGTTTAAGGCGTACGTTGTGTAGTTCAGATGCCATGATTTGGGGTTCCATATTCTCGTCTGCACAGAATAATTTCCATGAAGGGTACTTACGAAATATTAGAGTTCCTACATAAGATAAAATAACAGTGACGAGGCTTTCTAGCGTGCTGGAGTCGGCGTCATTCTGGTGTCGAACGTGACCAGTAACTAGTGTTGCATCAAGTTAAAGACATATTTATTGATTAATTAATTAGGTATGCAACATCGTAAAGCCAATGTTCTTTACGTGGCGAAAGTTAAGAGGTAAGCACCTTCTTAGGTGCTGAGACCATATGTTCTCAACACTCCCCAGGTGACAGCAAGAAGGGTCAACACTCGACCTGCCCTGCTACAGAACCCAGGGACTCTCAATCGCAAGTAAGGTGTAGTGTGCAATGCGTCCCAACCCCTGCCGAAAGGGTATACACAGAATTGACAGGAAATAGTTATGACATGCATGAGATCTACATTCAGTGTAGAGAATCTCACAGTCACACAAAACAGCAAGAGCGGAAAGAAGAAAAAAAAAGGAGTCGTGTATAGTAAGCTAATGACTTCCATGCCTATGTTAGATTAGACTGTGGCATTGCACACTGCGGCGTCAGATAGCACGAGAGCAATGAATCAAAATTGCCTATCGCGGCTGCTTCAGAGATCGCTGTTGTCCCCAAGATATCTGGACAAGGTGCTCCAGACCCAGCTTCATGGGATCCGCAATGAGCAATCTCGCCTTGCCTGTTCACCATCTACGGATCACAATATATTCAAGATGTTTCGGGTATTGTGCCTCAGCTTCTACAAAAAAAAATATTAAAAGAGATGGGGAACTGTGATTCCATGCATGAGGTCTGCCCACAAGCAGGAAACCTCAGGCACCAGAACAATAATGATGGAAAAAAAGAGAGATTGCACGATACTATGCACCATGGGGAAAACAAAGGGTGGAACATGAACAGCAGCCAGTTTTTGAACAAGTTCAGCCTTGAACTCGCGAGTTGAGTTATTTTACCTTAACTGTGCAGACTGATGGTCGAAGTACGAAGTATGCCAACACGATTTCAACAAGCTGATCCACACACGCTCACCTCCAACACCCTTGTTGCCGTCCGATTGGCCTTGCGTTATCTGTTGTTTCCAGGTAGTTTGGTTGGGCAGAGCAGCGAAGGAAGTCTTCTTATCATTGCTTTTGCTGCTGCTCTTCCTTTCCTCCTTGTCGCCCTGCATGTAGATGATGTTAATGCCACCAGATGGCAGCTGTTCTTTGATCTTGCTTAGCTCAGCAAAGCTAGTAGCTTTAGAGAGCTTGTCTCTGTCGGAGGAGCGGTCACTGTCACTACCAGAGTCTTGGTGTGGGGGCGGCGGAGGAGGGTCGTATGATGGCGGGTCTTCCGCAAAAATGGCGTTTTTGCTGCCAAACATGAACTCACGTTTCTCACGCTCGATGGCTTCGCGTTCAAGCTTGTCCAGCACTCTGTTGTCAATCTGAGTTTGGGGATGTGAGTTTCGGGAGTGATTCTTTTCGAAGCTGTCTTTTCTACCAACATGAGCAACGGCCTCTTTGTCTGTATTTCTCGAAATGTACTCGTTCAAGTTATCTTGACTGCCTCCAAAGTTTTCAACGGTCAACTGGGATTCCTCGGCACTAATGGAATTCCTTCTTGATCTAGACCTTCCCTGAGGCCGGTGCTCAAACCTGGAGGGCATTCCAGCGGGAGGCAGCTTTTCCGTCTGCTGCAAGTCCTGTATGGACCCGTATTGGCTGTCCCGCCGGTACATCCTGATCGCTGAGTCGTCGTCTTCTTGACTGATCCTGGATCGTGTATCGTCGTCCATTCTCCGCTGTCGTGCGTCGTACCAGCTTCCCGCATCGTGCGTGTCGTGGTTATGGTCAGCACTACCGCCGCCGCCCTGTCTGGCCTCCGCTTCCTTGTTGCTACGGATCATGTCGCTCAGCGTGGAGACACCTCGAGCTCGTTGCACAACAAACTCTCCATCGGGACCGTCGCTCATTGAACTGAGTGAGGGAACGAAAGAGGACGGCGTTGTGGAGTAATTGAAAAGTAAATCAGCGAAATAAAAATGTAAACGTGGTTAGGAGAGCCGTCAGAATCCTTCAATTGACGGAATGGAAGACCAATACTGTAATTCAACCACCAAGACGTTATGGTTGCTCGACAGGAAGTATAAGGGCACCAAATTTTCTGAATTGTGACTAGCAACATCAAAAATTTAATTTAGGCAACAGGTACAGGTACGAATTAAACGTCTTCATACAAGTAAGTATCCAAATATATTAAGGTGCACAAAAAAGGTAGCATATCCAGATTCAGTAAATTTCAGAACAGCTTGCAAAATAAGTTTTAATATCTGATAACCATGGCACTCAGACCAGATTAGACTAGAGAGCCAAGGCGTTTTAGTGCACTGGAGTCAATATTCTCCCGGCACCGGACGTGGCATTCAGAGCAAACAGCATAGGTGGCGTTTCTCTCCGCTGTACTCACCTCTCCCTGCCCCCATAGTCACTGTGGCTGGAGCCGATTTGGTCGTGTGGTCTTGTCTCCAACACCCGCGCTCGGCCCGTACCTCCCGTCACACCCCCTCCGCCCTCCGTGGTCATGTCGTTGAGGGTCATGGAGTGGCTCCTTCTCACGCTGGGGGCACCGGCGGGCTTCATGCCTGTGAGACAAAACCCAGTGTTAGGAAGGCAGAACTCGGTTAGGACGAGGAGCACAACGAGTCCGTGGACTGCGGCAGTCGGGGGAATGGAATTTGATACAGGGCAGCCAATAGGACCGGATACGCTTCCACAATGTTAAAACAGTGACAAGTATACCAGCACAGATAGACACACGTTTACATGTGTTTCTTGTACCGGAGGACAGAACCAATGCCTTTGCAAATACTTCCCAGCGGTCCTTTAGGTTAGGAGCCTCGTCATTGCACAGCATCGGCAAGCAGCGTAGAGCGATGAGCTCTACACCTCTTGCCGAAGTCTAATGGCATTGCCGGCGGACAGATTGTCAATGACATGATCGATATCGACCTTGCTGGAACCTTAAAACACATGATCTTAAAAAAACTAATGAAATTACAATTTTCCACATACGATCTATTCGTTCGGTCAAATAAATTAAATTAAATACACATTCAACAAGACAGCATTGCTGATGAGCGCATAACACATAGTGACTGTCTAGCTCCTAATTTTCCTGGTGGAAGAATGAACAAGTGCAAACAAAATGTAGACTGCATGCATAGGCAGGAGGATCAAAAAAAGGGCTGGTGAATGTATTTATCATATTGTTTAAAACAAAACGGTAGATACTAAAAATATTAACTAGGAATGACTTCATAAAAATACTTAATTATATTTCAGAAACTGATTGCTAGTGACCGTTGAAACGCCTGAACTGGGAAGGATGATGGTAAGCGCATTTCAGGCTGCAGTTGGGCAAAGTGATTTCTCTTTATTTGAAATCCAGAGCAGGAAATGATTAGGCTGCACTACACGGTGATTGTACAGGAAAGAAGTCCTGATAAAAAATGAACTGACAAAATTGAATTTCCCAAAGGAGAGAAGTTGCATATTTGAGACGATCATAAGTGATTGAGGAAGCGAGTAGCGTCGAGTCGTCTTGGCAGTTCAGGAGTGAGGAAACATGCACTCGCGTCTGAGGGAGTGGCAGCGGCAGCAGGAGGAGGAAGAGGCCGTGAAGGAATCACAGGATAACGTGAACAGTGTCCACCAGGGGGCAAAGGGTGGCAACGCTGCAAACGGAATTAAAGACTGCTGGTCGAGGACTGCAGATGCATAAGCGTGAAAAACACACAAAGTGCTGATTTGGAGGACCTGAACATCAATCGGTGCACGTCACGAAAAGAGCAGCCGCTGTAGAGCACAGACGGAGGCACGCGTTATGAGACAGACCACAAACGCTAGAAGTGGGGAAGCAAGCAGCGAGTATAGCCAGCAATGATCCAAAGGACATCCAATCCGCAAAGGAATAAGTGGCGTCACGGGTCAAAGAGACATGAATGGTGTCACGCTTTGCTTATGGATCAGATTCTGAGATCCAAGAGTAGAGAGGAGAAGACGCTCAACTCAGAAAAGGCGCCCCAAGGGCGAGAGAACAATAGGCCGGCCAACTTGCTCCGGGGTGCATCAGAAAAAGATCGGGAGACAAGTAAGGGCCACACAACCTCAATTCCTGCTGATGATGCCACTGCCACTACGGGGAACGGGTTCATGGAGGGACAGGACTTAATTCTTACATACAACGAATAACATCCGTGAACTTATTCACACTTGAAAACAAATCTTAGAATGGAAATAAATATGGGGCTTATAAATATTTGTATGCACAGTACATAGGTAAAATGACGACTCGGTACTTCATACAAGCTGGTCTATAACCAAGACACCAGCAATAAAGAATTATATCGTGAGTGGTATTTGGTATGTACAGAGAATCTAAGTGAAACTGATGAACAAAATGTGCAGATGATGACGCGCATGCAAGAAAGTAAGAATAAATAAAAAGGGTTATTAACACAAACAAAAACATGGCAGTGCATCATCACCAGGTGGTCTGGGTAACATTAACAAACATGTCTGGAGGGTTTCAATAAACTGCATCGAAAAGAGCAATACAAGAGCAGTAATAACAACGGCAGTGTGCGAGTAGGTTACCCCGGTAGCAGTTGGCCTGGCCAGCACCATCACCAGAATAGTAGTAGTATTGAAGTTGCTGCTGGTGATGCGGCGAACTGTATTCGGGCGTGTAATCTGTGGCATATCCGGGGTGACTGGCTCGGTAGCGGGCGGGAGGGTGAGAGCCTTGCTGAGCCCCCTTATGACGTGTGCCGCTGCGACTACTGTCTGCCCGTGCTGGGAGGGTGTAGCTCATCCCTTGCGGGTAATTATAGTACGTCCCACCCCCATCACCGCCCCTTCCCCCCCTGTCAAGATTGTGTGTGAGGGGCGGCAACTCCCGTGTCAGTCCGGGACTCTGGTTCCTGCTGCCGTCATGGGACTCGCTCTTATGCTGCGGTTGACTGTTGGCGTAGTACGAGAACTGAGAGGCAAAAGGCTGCGAGGTGTGCCGCTTCCAACAGTAGATGCAGTCCTTGTCTGTCACAGGGTGATTGCACTGCCACCACCACGATGGGTATGAGTTTTCCCAGCCCTGGGGAGCGGCAGGGCCTCTGACGGAGGAGGATGGAACAGCTCCAGTGCTGCTGGCGCGGCCACCTTCAGACCGACTGTCGCAGGCCGTCACGCTGCCAGCTGGGCCGAGGGAACGGCAAACAAGGGAGCCAGGCGGAGCGATTGAGGGGGGGGGGGACCCACCAGGGCGAGCATGGTATCAACAGAGCGGGGCGAGAGGAGTGGACGGGTTAGTTAGGTGAGGAATGAGAACATGAATGAGAGAAGGTGAGACAGGTTCGCTAGCAATGATAAGATAAGTAACTTAAGTGACGTGAGGTAAGATAGGTAGCTCAAGTGATGTGAGGGAGCAAGTGAAGTAAATTGCAAGAAGCAAACTATTAAATTTTGATTCAATGTGGTTTTACGACACAGATTCTAAAGGTTGAGACGAACAAGAAAACAGAAACTAGTAGGAGAAAATGGCATGAATAAAGAGCCGATAATAAACAGTGACAGACATGAGATAAGAACTGTTGCTGAGGGCAACGCTAGCTTCAAATTTGTGCCAGATATTTGAGACTTATGCTAAGTAAATGAATAAGGAAGGCAAGAAATAGGCAGCTCATTCAACAGTGAATAAGCTTCAGTAAGTCATAACAGTGAATTTACAGTTACCGGTAATGCTTAGGAACTATCGCACAGCACACTTGACATCGCTCACTCACATTCAGACAAATGATAAAGGAACATAGCAGAATCCGAGAAAGAACAGGAAAAAATAATCGTCTTAATAGAGAAAACAAAGCATAATAACTACACGAATTCGTAGTTTATTTCCTTGCGTCAATTCCACGAGCACAAACCATTACTTGGCAGGAAACCAATGGTTCTTTGCGTATCTTGTTTCTGTGGTCGTTTTATCGCTTAACGCACTCGTGACCCAACACTCAGTGAATGGATTGAACATGCCTTGTAGAGTGACACGAACAGCGCGAATGTAGCTGATCAACTTCCTTTTAGGTAGTTACATGGTAACTACAACCTATCTAAAATTCACATTCTACTGGCAGTAAACATGGCGATTACAGCAGCTGCGCAAAGTATTGGAAGTCTCTCCAATGCTCCCACTTCAAGCATTGATAATTAGAACTGCAAAATCGAGTGAGCCAACATTGTTTCGTTTAGATTTCAGATGTGCTACTATAACAACGAGGCAGTTGCTATACTCAACCACTCGTTCTATCCAACTAGTCAATGACTATACTAATTTAATCTTCGGATCAGTTGAACCTCTCGAGTTTCCGCCCTGATGAATTTGATTGAGCACCGAGCGGTTGAACGTTTCATGTCCAGTAATATTCAACGATTTGATCTTCATTCTTGTTCATCTATTACCTGTGGTCCAGCATTAACTAGGAGAGCACAGTTGCCGGGGAAAGCTCATTAGGCAACCAAATACAGATTCATCATTAACTGCAAATGGGAGAGAAGTTAACAATGATTTGGTTCCTCGGAGAAGACAACACTGAAGCAATACAACACTATAACTCGAGCTGATCGTTTCAATCAATACAGCTCTGTACATATAGAAGTTGACAATGACTTTACCCCTCAAAGAAGGCAACACTGAAGCAATACAACACTATAACTCGAGCTGATCGTTTCAATCAATACAGCTCTGTACATATAGAAGTTGACAATGACTTTACCCCTCAAAGAAGGCAACACTGAAGCAATACGGCATTTTATGTAACCCCTTAACGCGCAAGCGCAGAGATATCCAGGAAAAATGTCATCAGATAGATCATGAATATGCATCACTTAAGATTTTCTAAAAACGCAGAAGAGAATTTAATAATATTAAAAACAATTTTGTCTAGCTATATTAGAAAAACAGAATTCTACAGGGTAAGCCTAATCCCCCCATTTGAAGTAAATCTCTGCAGATATGAAGATCATAGTACCGTACTTCAACCTTGATTTCAGAAAGTTTGGTGTCAATGCCTCCAGCACATTAGAAAGCCTCGTCATACTAATCTGACGAACATTGCCGATTACTGCAGTCCACATCACTGCGCCCCTGAAGTACGAGCAGCATCAAGAGTAAAAAACACGCGTTGAAACCTTCATCCACTTGCGCTTACGGAGCAATGCACGTTTCAGGAGGACACAGTAATGGTAAATTGGTCACTTAAAAAGTATTGACACGAAATAAAATAATGGAACAGTGATTACAATTTAACGATTATAAGAGAGTTTCCAGCGGATGTATGTGTTTAAATGTAAGGCTACGCGTCAGATGAACAACGGGGATGCAGAGTGTTTGCTAGAGGATAATTAATAATCAAATGATTCTAGACGGGTTTAAAAAAACTGAGTTTCATTTGAATCGGTAAAATTAGTGACACGTTCTAGAAGGTCCCACCAATGAATTTGTATCAACGCCAAAATCAACGCAAGTTAGATGTTAACGAGAGCAGAACATTGATGAGCAGAAGCGCGGATGGGGTTGGTTACGGGCTATTTATTCTTTTAGTTCTTATTCCACAAGGACTGTGCCCCCTTTTTGCTATGGGGGCAGTACCGTGCCCCCTAATTACCAAGAGCCTCATGCAGGAATGATCGGTGTACTCTTCTAGGTTAGGTATAAGGACACTCTAGAACTCTTGTTAGTGGTGGGCCTCCGTCGGTGGCACTGGCAGTACTCAAGGTAGTTGTAACGCGCGAAGATAGTACTAGTGTTAGTGGTACGAGAAGGGTGTGGTAGTCGAGTCACTTCATGAACAGGTAGTAATTAACATGTCAGAGATCTAACAGAATGGGCGTTAGCTTCACAGTTTCAGTTGGTAGTTGACGACATGGTTAAGGGTTGTGGCATCAGTGGTTGGTAGGCAGGAGCATCTCTGTCATCAAGAGTAGCAGCAGCTATGAGCGATTGTTACGGTGAGGTTGGCAACGCGGCAACTCAATAGAAGAGGGCACTTTACAGACCGTCATGAACGGCGATGCGCGAGTCCCGTCGCCCGGTGTTAGCCCCCACGTCTCGGTCGAGTGACAGCTGACGCTTCAGTCCTCCACCACCAACGCTCGTATCCATCAGATCTTCTGGGAGAGATTCCCGTCTCAAGTCCGAGACAGACCCTCGCCTAGATTCCGAGACAGACTCTCGTCTCAAGTCTGTGACTGATCCTCGGACAGACTCTCGTCTCGAGTCAATGAACCCTACTCCAGCATTGACTTTGTTTTTGTTGTTGTTGCTGCACGGCGTCGATGGATGATTGTATGAGTCACCACGATTGGTGGTGGACGTCTCGCCTGTCGCCGTTGTGGTGCCGCCGGGTATACTGCTTCTGCTTCCACGCCGGTCTAATAGGTATGGTACAATGACTTACACATCACACAGAGAGGCAGAATGTGGCTGATGCTTAAGAACATTGCTAACAGCACCCATTAAAAGAGCATGACTTGCTTTCAAAAAGGTCTTACAACCTCGAATCTGTTACCCAGGGTAAACACGCAGTTTCTATTAGGTATAAATATGCAGGTAATATCAAACAATCGAAAAAGATAACTTAATAAATAAAATTGTAGCTCGAGATTCAGCTCCGTAAATTACAAATGCGACGAAGGTAATAAATCACTTGGTTTGAACTAACACACTACATAATAAAGCAAAACTTCACCCATTATAAAAAAACAGCGGATTCTCAAAGAATGAAAATAAGCTCAACGATTTATAAAAACAACAAAAATAAGTTAGCAAAGCTAATACATATACATTGAAGGAAAGAAATGAAAGCAAGAAATTGACATAATGGGAGGGAAGAGTAAATAAAGCAGAAGCAGACAAGGCAAACACAAGGATATAAATATAGAATCGGATCTTGGCAGTCGTGCCCGTTTACATGTCAGTCGTCACATACAGCACACGCACAATCTTCCACTACGATTACGGTACTTCAAAAATGATGGTAGCATGAATGTGGTGGTCAGTCACCCCCAACATAACGACCGGCAATCACATCAGACACTGCGTCCGCCAGTCACACCCCGACAGTGTCCGCCAGTCACCTCTGTGAGGAGTGGCGATGGTATATGATCCAGAGCGCCGGTGCCCAGGATGAAAATTGTTGGTGGAAGAGTTCCCTGATTGTGAGGAAGAGGCGGCCGAGGATACCGTGGAGCGAGCGGAGGATGCTCCTGTAAGAAGAGGAGCGTAGGGGGGAAAGGTGGTAGAGAACGGACAAGTACCAATGATACCACCGTAGGAGGGAGAAAAAAGGCACAGCTCTGGTTATCGACGGATGCACGCTGATAGAAAAATGTTTGATAAAAATACAGCTAAACAGAATAGGAGAATGAAGAGACAATTCTGTAAGTTAGTAAGTTGTACAACGCTAGAAGAAGGCGAGAATTGAGTGTATTCGATTTATCTATTATTCGAAAAATCGTGCAAATAAAAGTATGGAAATTAGAAGATTAAGATAATTAGTGGGTAATAGCGTAAGAACCTCACCGGTACAAACTGAATACAAAAACATTACACAATAGCCACAATAATGTGTGGTTCAAGTGATTGAGGTCACATTGAAGAAGAAAAAATCAACGTTAAAGGAATCAATGTTCAAGGAAAACCATGAAATGTTAATTTCAGTACCGGGAGTAACTTGCTCATTTTCACCCAGAACTCCGATTGTAGTGAATGTAGCTATCCCAAGATATCGACTTTAACGTCACGATACAGTACAAAAAATGGGTATGTTAGATGATTACATACAACCATGGTTTCTGCTGACACAATTCTGCCTTGCCTCTAAAGTAAAGAGCCTAGCTTTAATTTTAAAAGCGGTTATTTAAAAAAATAAGCGTTAGTAGAAGAGTCACCGGAGACACTTGCCATTACCTACAAGCAAAATTCCTCTAAAGAGACACGTAGAGTATTAGTTTCAAACAAGGCTAGTGCTATGAGAGTGTATATTCTAGGCAGCACACAGAGCAGCATTCTTTCTCAAGCTACAAGAAGTATCAACTTCAAACAACTGCTGCGACACTTGACTAAAATTGAACTCTAATGACTAGATTAGAGTAACGACTATTGAGACTAGTCAGAGGGAGAGAGAGAAAGAGACGAGTTCAAGAAAATGTGAACTGAACAACCGATGAAGATACGGTAAATACGAGTTAATAAAAATTCAGAATGGTGGAGAGAAGGAGAGGAATCTGAAGAGAAATAAGGGTGTTCACCCCCCACGGTTGACTATGACTCCGAACATAACAGATGGCTCGGATGGGTAAACACTAACGAAAATAATCAATGTAATGGATTTCGCTCAGAAAGGGAGTGGCCGACGGCAAGACGCACCTCGAACTCTACTCATACACTCACGCACACCAAAACTGAGCTCTTTAGCGCTAAAGGGTCCGGTCAAGACCGCGCAGCACACATTTCGTACGAGGAGTGAGGTCCGATATTGATGTTGGCAGCAGGAACAGACAGCTTCCACTGGTTTACCCCTGCTGCGTCAAATATACTGGGCACTCACATTCCCACGTCCATCCCGTTCAACAACGAGACAAGGACTGGAAAGCACACCAAGGCAGTGGCAGAACATATATTCACTATCCACTCACGCCCATTCATTGCACGTTGTCTCGTTGCCTATACA
>SDVV010022374.1:0-12962 GCA_016164225.1 Gammarus roeselii | reverse complement strand
ATATATACAGAGCTCACAATACTTCCGTTCACTTGTGAGAGCGTGGTTAGAACAGAGCTCACAATGCGTCAGTTCACTTGCGAGAACATGGTTAGAACAGAGCTCACAATACGTCAGTTCACTTGATAGAACATGGTTAGAACAGAGCTCACAATACGTCAGTTCACTTGAGAGAACATGGTTAGAACAGAGCTCACAATACGTCAGTTTACTTGCAAGAACATGGTTAGAACAGAGCTCACAATACGTTAGTTCACTTTGAGAGAACATGGCTAGAACAGAGCTCACAATACGTCAGTTCACTTAGAGAACATGGTTAGAACAGAGCTCACAATACATCAGTTCACTTGAGAGAACATAGTTTGAACAGAGCTCATAATACGTCAGTTCACTTGAGGAAACATAGTTAGAACAGAGCTCACAATACGTCAGTTCACTTGAGAGAACATGATTAGAACAGAGCTTACAATACGTTAGTTTACTTTGAGAGAACATGGCTAGAACAGAGCTCACAATACGTCAGTTCACTTAGAGAACATGGTTAGAACAGAGCTCACAATACGTCAGGTCACTTGAGAGAACATGGTTAGAACAGAGCTCACAATACATCTTTTCACTTGAGAGAACATGTTTAGAACAGAGCTCACAATACTACCGTTCACTTGAGAGAGCATGGTTAGAACAGGGCTCACAATGCGTCAGTTCACTTGAGAGAACATGGTTAGAACAGAGCTCACAATACGTTAGTTCACTTGATAGAACATGGTTAGAACAGAGCTCACAATATGTTAGTTCACTTGAGAGAACATGGTTAGAACAGAGCTCACAATACGTCCGTTTACTTGAAAGAACATGGTTAGAACAGAGCTCACAATACGTTAGTTCACTTTGAGAGAACATGGCTAGAACAGAGCTCACAATACATCAGTTCACTCAGAGAACATGGTTAGAACAGAGCTCACAATACATCAGTTCACTTGAGAGAACATAGTTTGAACAGAGCTCATAATACATCAGTTCACTTGAGAAAACATAGTTAGAACAGAGCTCAAAATACGTCAGTTCACTTAAGAGAACTAAGAGAACATGGTTAGAACAGAGCTCACAATACGTTAGTTCACTTTGAGAGAACATGGCTAGAACAGAGCTCACAATACGTCAGTTCACTTAGAAAACATGGTTAGAACAGAGCTCACAATACGTCAGTTCACTTGAGAGAACATGGTTAGAACAGAGCTCACAATACGTCAGTTCACTTGAGAGAACATGGATAGAACAGAGCTCACAATACGTCAGTTCCCTTGAGAGAACATGGTTAGAACAGAGCTCACAATACATCTTTTCCCTTGAGAGAACATGGTTAAAACAGAGCTCACAATACGTCAGTTCACTTGAGAGAACATAGTTTGAACAGAGCTCATAATACCTCAGTTCACTTGAGAAAACATAGTTAGAACAGAGCTCACAATACGTCAGTTCACTTGAGAGAACATGGTTAGAACGGAGCTCACAATACGTTAGTTCACTTTGAGAGAACATGACTAGAATAGAGCTCACAATACGTCAGTTCACTTAGAGAACATGGTTAGAACAGAGCTCACAATGCGTCAGGTCACTTGAGAGAACATGGTTTGAACAGTGGTCACAATACGTCAGTTCACTTGAGAGAACATGGTTAGAACAGAGCTCTCAGTACGTCAGTCTCGTTTGAGAGAACATGGTTAGAACAGAGCTCACAATGCGTCAGTTCACTTGGGAGAACACTGTTAGAACAGAGCTCACAATATGTCAGTTCACTTGAGAGAACATGGTTAGAACAGAGCTCACAATACATCAATTCACTTGAGAGAACATTGTTAGAACAGAGCTCACAATACATCAATTCACTTGAGAGAACATTGTTAGAATGCTTGAGCAAGAAATATTCAGTGATGAACACGGAAAAGTGCATAAAAAATACAAAACTGTATAATAACTTACTGAAAAATAATGATTTATTTACAACTTATCATTTTAAATGACTCTCACTTTATCGTTGTCGTTGCGTTAGTGTGAAAACTAAACGACGGCATCCCTCACGTTGTCGTTGCTATAGTGTGCCTCTTCGACGACGCTAACTTCATCGTTGTCGTTGCTGTAGTGTGACACTTAAACGACGTTATCCTAGTTGTTGTTGTCGCTATAGTGTGACACTTAAACAACGCTAACCTCATCGTTGCCGTTGCTATGGTGTGACACTTAAACGACGCTATCCTAATAGTTGCCACTGCGATAGCGTGACACTTAAGTGACCATAGCTATTTCGTTTAATGGGTCTTGTAAAGTCGTCAACAAACAGAACTACTCAACTACTAACGTCCCTCCTTTCATAATCTGTCTGTTTAAATAGGAGTTGAGGTTGTTATAAGGGGTGACAACTGTCACGAATCTTGCAATTACTGTAATCCCTGACCCCACAACATTCCCTCTACCCACGTCATCCTGCTCTCTCTATCCACACTCCTAAGGGGTATACTTGTAGCTTAGATATTTCTGTTTTCAATTTATGATTATTAGAAAATGTGATGTTTGATATTGATCGACAAATCTGGTTAACCGTTGATTGTACGTCCAAGTCGAAAATAGCCCTAAGCTCAGCCCTGATGACGGTCAGGCCTCACTGTCCAAACTTGTTGTTCAATACGTTTTTAATGACATTATGGTGTTAGTAAATAGAAACACTCTCCCAAACAATAACTAAGACGTGAAACGCCCTCTGGTGGTATCGCCGACCTGATGCTTATAATAATCAAATATTAAACTAGGAAAGACTCTGTGGCCAATTGTTCAGTATTGTTGACGGGTAGAAGTATAGCAACCTTTAAACGTAAACTAAAATTATCCTTTTTTGTGTATGTACATGCAGAAATACTTGAATTGTAACTAACTTCCGCTGTGCAATTAACCCTGTCAACTTTTTGTGATTCATCAGTTTCCTGTTATAGATACATTCATTCTATTTATTCCTGTTCCATTTGTATGCTCAAGTTTTTAATTATCTTGTTTAGGGAGAAATTCGTTGATTTATTATACCCATCTTTCATGACTCATTGACTTTTTTTTTGTGTGCATGTGTAACATGTCAAGTTAACATGCTGTTAAATTCAAAATTGGTGTCATCGTGTGCCGAACAATGTGACAGTAATGTAATAGACAACCTTGTGTCGGATATTTTCTACTTCCAAGGTTTTTATTTAATGTCAGTTGAAGCACGAAATTGTCATGATAAAGTAAATGTCGGTGACCTTCCTTACTATGCTTATTTTTCTTTAACATGTATTAAAAAGTCTCAACGTATTAAAAAGGGGAGAATAGAGAATGTCCTTAAACAATGTCCATCGGTTGGAAGGATGTGGAGTTGAACTCCCTCCCCAACCTTAGTTATAAGTTAGTATTAAATTCATCTCAATAGCAAATATTTTCATCAGAATAGCTGACACTGACGAAGACTTGGTGTGTATCACCTGCTTTTTCCAATATTTATGTAATTTGACGAGCGTTTAAGTATGGGAACGTTCATTTCCACTAATATTAGGTCTTCGATTCGATTACACTTGTCAAATACAGCCTTAGACTTTGACAAAATAACAAATTGCAACGCTTCATCAATGTTAGTTTAATTTTTTACTAACCAACGATGACACCCGAATGGTATTTCCATTGACACCAGATTCTATTAATGGGGATCTAACTCCGTAGCCACTTGAATGTACAGAGAATTATACGTGAACCTCAATTGACGAGAAACTGCACCTAACAACAGAGCGTTATTGCCGACACCATGGACATCTGAAAAGCGTTTCTAACGACGCAGAGATGACGTCAGAGATGCCCAGCTAAGCGCTCCTGACGATGCCAGGGATGCTCAACGAAGCAGTCCTGACGACGCCAGGGATGCCCAACAAGAACCTCCTGACGGCGTCAGAGATGCCCAAACGAGAATTCCTGTTGGCGCTAGAGATGCCCAACAAAACACTCCTGACAATGTTAGGGATGCCCAACAAAGCACTCCTGACGACGCCAAGGATGCCCAACAAAGCCCTCCTGACGGCGCCATGCGTCAGTATCCTGAGCATAAGAAGGTGAGCGATGAAGGCCATTCGTCAGGCGGTAATGACTTAGTCAGAGCGGCCATTACCAGACTTCGCCTTCTCCTCCAACTCCGCTTACCATGAAAGGCTTTAGTCGATGCTGTGAATAGATAAACATTGACGAATAGACTCAAATGGCGCAGGATTGGGAAGTTCAACATTGTGCTAGTCAGGAGACTGTAACAAGGAAGTGTCAAATTTAGATTGATGTTTGTCTGATGTATCCTGTCAGAATATCCTGTACTCGATTGTAAAAGGCCTAGTCACGTCCATATTTCGTTCACATAAGAGGAAGAAATAAATTAGATTTCGTTGTAACTGTTAAATAATGTCCGGGCAATGTGTGGGAGTGTGTTATAAGATAAGCTCCTAAATGAGTATTGCAGAGTCCATATATAATTTGTTAGGGTATATTCCAATCGCCAGCAGCACAGGCTCGTGCGAAACATTCTGATTACTGAGAGCGCATCCAATAGAATTTTATTCTAATAATAATAGGGAAGAACGAATAGTTAGGAATTTATGTTCTGTGTGTCAGAATAATCTCTGAAGGTGCGCACATGGATGTAGTATACTTTCAGTGAATAGACACGTTGTTACACATATTAAAAAGTAAATTACATTGACACAGCTAGTATGTGATGACTGCTTGAAAACATTCATTCTATCAACAAACTAATGAAGATGAACGTCGATGGCATGATTCAGGCATGCCGTGTTTGTTTGTGTCATCAGGAATCTTCCATCACTCTAGTAAGAGGGTTGCATTCAGACAATGTTGTATCTGCACTATTTCAGGTAAGTTTTTTTTTCTGAGTGTTTGGTGGCCGTACTAAATGACAGGCAAGGGTTTGTTATTCTCGTCATTGGTCGACGTAAACAATGTCGTTGTGAACCAATAAAAAAATAGTTGACTTATGAGAGACAAACGGGAAAAAATCTCATTAAAATATGTCTTGTTCATGTGAATCATGAAGAAAAAAAATATACAATTAGACACAAGCACATGCATCGATTCATCGAGCTAACATCAGTTTTCGATGCAAGATAAATTTAAATTGATTTTACATCAAACTATTCAAGTCGTATTTCCAACACACCGTCAGTTATGCCTCCCAATGTAAATAATTCCCATTTCCACGACTGAATATTTAATTACTCTACGGAATTTACTCCCAGTAGTTCACTATCTTCGCACATATGAATACGTGGGGCACGATTTGACATGCAAAACTTAAACAATCTTTATACAGATAAGAGATACATTACCATTTAAAATGTCAATGCATTAATATTTGTGAAAGTTTTCCATTGATATTTCGTTTATGTATTCCTTTTATAAATGACATGATGTCGAAGTCAAAGTTTTTGTGTCAAAATATAGGTTTGATTTATTGGAGGTTGGACATTGGCCGTTTGGAATTGAAGCTATAGAAAGTTTCGAAAGAAAATCCTGAATGACTTCACCGAAATCCAGAGAAATACTCAATTACTCAGAAACATTTCAAATTTTACAATATCGACAGAGCTTCGCAGGATATAATTTTCTGAAAGATCTTGCAAAACAGATATTTCAAAAAATAAAACCTATTGAACAGATTTAATAATTAAAATTGTTCTTCTCTATCGAGTGTATTCTTTGGAAGTACTTGTGCCATATTGATCACCATAAGATACGAAAAATAGTATTAGATTTCGTGGATGTTAAAATAATTCTCGACCCATCCAATAAGGCAAATCCTTGTTGACCAAAACAAGATCCTAAGTATTATTGCCTGCAGATTATTCGTCTGGCCTTGATCATTCCTTTCTTCCTAGTCTCGCCAAAGCGGGCCGGCGCTCAAGACTGTCTGACAGTTATGGTAGTGTACGATCGGCTGAGTATGGCTGCTATACGGCCAATAAGATTGGCTGGGTATGGCAGCCGTCTGTAGGGAGGGAACTGCTGGCTATGGCGGCAGCCGTGGTTACGGCGGCATCACTTGCCCTTCAGTATGCTGTTGGCAGCCGTAGTGCGAGGGTGTGCGCTGCTCCGTGCTCCTGTCATCGCTTGACGTGCTTTGTAACCAACGTTCGTTCAGTGCATCTCGTGATTAAAATGCCTACGATAGCGTGAAGTGGAAGCGATGGAAAGGTATGGACGCTCGGTATTTGTCGTTGAGTGACTCATTGAGGATATTACCTGATCCGCGCAGAAGAACATGCTATCCTCAAAACAGGTAATGTAAAGCACCTGCATATATTATGGCTTACATATTCGGAATGTATATTCTCCCATTATTCAGGTAATTGGTTGGCAAGCTATTGCATTGAGGCTTAAAAAATGCACTCAATAATTTTACTGTATATTTCACTGTGACAAATTATTTAATTTATGTTCATTATTTATAACAAGCTCAAAGTTTAATACCTCGAGAGTGCCTGAAGTCTAACGACTAAGGGACATTAAACTTCAGGGGAAGCCTAATATTAGAAAACGTTATAAACCTTCATGACCTTCAATGTTGAGGACTTCCCCATACTAATATCTGTTTTGTTCATCTCAATGCAACTCATTGTAACAAAATTTCGAACGCTGTGAAATCAATATTTAGTCATGACGTTGAACAAGTTGACGAAGAAAATTATACCTCTTCAAAGCAATCAATTCACAAATACATTTTTTTTTCCTAAGCCGCAAATTATTCATGTGCTTATATTGTTGGAATAATCATCTAAATAATAATTCCAACTGTCCCAATACCTTGCCTCAACGTCGCCTAGGTGACTTGATTGTATCTCACCAAAATATTGTTTGAACATTTTTGGTGCCCGTGAAACATGCCGAGATTACAACAACTTTTATTGATTTAAAACTCACACCTGAACAAAATGAACGTAAAATAATCAAAAAAATTATCACCCCTATTTAGCGGCTTGAATTTAATCTTATATTCTTTAACTATGTATGGTTTGGTAGAGGAGTGGACACATGCACCCTGTTGATGTGCACGCAGTGTAGACATAAAGCAACGAAATAAGGGGATATTTTGGCATCAACCGCCTCTTTATTTCATGCCTGTTGCATTCATTTGGTTCAAGATACCAATACCAGGAAGAAACCCAAGTGTGATAAATGCCTTATTTTTGTGTTCTGAATTCAACATCCGAGCTATGAGACTGTATGCGGACAAGTACGAATAAACATACACCTGTTTCTTTTTATTGTAGGCAAAAATGCCTGTTCGAATACACACACATCTAAAAATCCTGCAATTTCATTGCAGGGGTGTTGGAATCAAAAACTAAAACGGAAGCATTTCCAGCACAGATCGCACGTCTGAGAATAAATCAAGTCTTGGTGAAACTATCTTCAACAGATTCTTCCCAGCAATTTCTCGAGTGTCACTTGACGAGCTCACACACCGCTTATAAGGCCCACCCTCCTGCACGAAGTCATGTTTGATAAGTTATTTGAAAATGTCTATCATTTGATCTCACTAAGTTTTTTAGTTTTCGCAGTGCAGTTAATCAACAAATTTCTTAACCAATCAATCAAAAACATTGATGACCATCTTGTTGAGCTGGAGGGGTCTGCAAACTACACCAAAAAATTACTACAAGGCAAGCGGCACCTGAATTGTCGGTGATAGGATGCTTATTGTTCAGTGTCCAACTGACGATAGAGCACCACTATCGAGCTGAAAATAGAGCACCACTATGGAGCTGAAAATAGAGCACAACTATGAAGCTGAAGATAGAGCACCACTATGGAGCTGAAAATAGAGCACTACTATGGAGCTGAAAATGGAGCACCACTACGGAGCTGAAAATAGAACCCCACTATGGAGCTAAAAATAGATCACCACTTTGGAGCTGAAAATAGAGCACCACTATCGAGCTGAAAATAGAGCACCACTATCGAGCTGAAAATAGAACACCACTATGGAGCTGAAAATAGAGCACCACTATGGAGCTGAAAATAGAGCACCACTATGGAGTTGAAAATAGTGCACCACTATGGAGTTGAAAATAGAGCAGAACTATGGAGCTGAAAATAGAGCACCACTATGATAGGGCTTGCTTTATTGCTTTCTGATGTTCACTTAATAGTCTCAGATAAGAAATGAAGGTTTCCCTCACAAAAAAATCTGCTTAGTACGATTTAACCTATTCTAGAGGAAACGACCCTGCTACTAACTATTTGTTTTTATATGCGCTGTCCTTCGATGGGTTTTCATATTAGTAGATTGAATAACTGAAATAAAAGTATCTTCTTTTCACCATAGCGAGCAGGATGGTTCCCCCTAAAAATAATAAAATCGTCCGACGATCGACGGCGAAAGTCCCTATCCACCTCCTTGGAAATAAGGGTTAGACTTTAAAGGACCACAGATATGGGAATTTCAGAATACATTTGTTAGCTCTAAATGTAGATACTTGCGACAAAATGATGCCGCGAGCATTTTCCCACTGAAAGAATAGTCTTTTTGAAATATTCCTCGTGAATATAAACTTCTTGTGACGTCACCGGCTCTTTTTCGCACACCTACTGCATCAAATAGCTCACTGCGCCAAATAGCTCACTGCGCCAAATAGCTCACTGCGCCAAATAGCTCACTGCGCCAAATAGCTCATTGCGCCAAATAGCTCACTGCAAAAACTTGCTCACTGCGCCAAATAGCTCACTTCACCAAATAGCTCACTGCGCCAAATAGCTCATTGCGCCAAATAGCTCACTGCAAAAACTTGCTCACTGCGCCAAATAGCTCACTTCACCAAATAGCTCACTGCGCCAAATAGCTCATTGCGCCAAATAGCTCACTGCAAAAACTTGCTCACTGCGCCAAATAGCTCACTTCACCAAATAGCTCACTGCGCCAAATAGCTCATTGCGCCAAATAGCTCACTGCAAAAACTTGCTCACTGCGCCAAATAGCTCACTTCACCAAATAGCTCACTGCGCCAAATAGCTCATTGCGCCAAATAGCTCACTGCAAAAACTTGCTCACTGCGCCAAATAGCTCACTTCACCAAATAGCTCACTGCGCCAAATAGCTCATTGCGCCAAATAGCTCACTGCAACAACTTGCTCACTGCGCCAAATAGCTCACTGCACCAAATAGCTCACTGCGCCAAATAGCTCATTGCGCCAAATAGCTCACTGCAAAAACTTGCTCACTGCGCCAAATAGCTCACTTCACCAAATAGCTCAAATGAGAGTCTGGGGAGAAAACCCTGCTCTATCCCTTCTTCAAACCAGTCACCTAGTCTTTTACAGGGGGCTTACTATGATGCAACCCGTACCAGAAGTTCCAAGTGGGTTGAGCCTGAACTTCAGAGATCGGAAGTGATATTTATCGTGAACATGTTAGGGGCAATGAGCCAGCGGTTGATGGTTCCAGTTGACTGATGGCGGTCTGCATCAACGACGAAGGGTTAATATTGCTAAGCAGATATAACCTCACAAAACAATGGTGAGCTAAATCTAATTTCGTACAGTTTTTATGTGCCTATCGTCGTTTATCTTATTTTAATTCGTTATGATTGTGATGACCTTTTCCCATTACGGAGTTTATATGAGCTCCTTCTACAAGATGAGTACGCGGTGACGGAATACTTTTACTCTTCATTGCACTTCTTTTGCTTTTCAAAATAATTTGCTAGTATCTTCATGTAACAAATTTTCTTATGTAGAGCACGAGTTTATATCCAGGTGTTCGTATTTTACAAAATAAACTAATTTTTACCTATAAACATCAATATCCAAACAGGATAATATTCTTCACTTTTATAATAGTCTAACATAATACTTGTTATAAAAAGGTTCATTTTCTTTTGTTCTCAGATCCATATTATATCAAAACTTTTCAATGAACAGAAGGGAAATGTTTCGACAAGCATATGTAATGAAGCAAAGACATCTTTATTTAGTGAAAGGAACATGATAATTTATCACATAGTTTGGGGCTATCAAACATAAAATTTATTAATAAACAAAACAACATTAATTTTTTTTTCTAGCACTCCAAGTGGATATGCTTTTTAATTGTGTAATTCGTAAAATAACAAATGAAACAATCTACAAATGTGGGGTGGGTATATGACGAAGTAAATATATAATATGGGTTAAATACCTGTATATTTCAATTTAAATCTGTTGGATTTAATTTTAACTGATTATATGCATTTGTAACTTCATCTACCGTGACCAGGACGTGCTAGACGGTAATTTGTAACCGTATCTACCGTGCTAGACGGTAATTTGTAACCGTATCTACCGTGCTAGACGGTAATTTGTAACCGTATCTACCGTGCTAGACGGTAATTTGTAACCGTATCTACCGTGCTAGACGGTAATTTGTAACCGTATTTACCGTGCTAGACGGTAATGTCATGAAATCCATGAATAACTTTACCTTCCATAATGAATGCCGTCATTAGACAAGAATAATAATTGGGTAGGCTTACTCTATAATAGAATTGGAGTTCTTGCGAGATGCTTCCTCCACACTGTTTTCCGGCTTGAACAATATTTCAACTGAGCACTGTAGGGATTTATTTTAAATAATTTGTCGAATGAAACCACAATTATTTGAACGTAGTGTTCTGCGAAAATTATTGCACGCATCAAAATCGATCGCCTTTTCACTAGCATGAAAGTTGTAGGTAGCATGAGAGTTGCAGATAGGTTGAGAGTTGCCGGTAGCATGAGAGTTGCAGGTAGCATGAGAGTTGCAGGTAGCATGAGAATTGCAGGTAGCATGAGAGTTGCAGGTAGCTTGAGAGTTGCCGGTAGCATGAGAGTTGCAGGTAGCATGAGAGTTGCAGGTAGCATGAGAGTTGCAGATAGCTTGAGAGTTGCCGGTAGCATGAGAGTTGCAGGTAGCATGAGAGCTGCAGGTAGCTTGAGAGTTGCCGGTAGCATGAGTGTTGCAGGTAGCATGAGAGTTGCAGGTAGCATGAGAGTTGCAGATAGCTTGAGAGTTGCAGGTAGCATGAGAGTTGCAGGTAGCATGAGAGTTGAAGGTAGCATGAGAGTTGCAGATAGCTTGAGAGTTGCCGGTAGCATGAGAGTTGCAGGTAGCATGAGATTTGCAGGTAGCTTGAGAGTTGCCGGTAGCATGAGAGTTGCAGGTAGCATGACAGTTGCAGGTAGCATGAGAGTTGCAAATAGCTTGAGAGTTGCAAGTAGCATAAGAGTTGCAGGTAGCATGAGAGTTGCAGGTAGAATGAGAGTTGCAGATAGCTTGAGAGTTGCAGGTAGAGCAGACGAGTTGCAGGTAGAGCAGATGAGTTGCAGGTAGAGCAGACGAGTTGCAGGTAGAGCAGACGAGTTGCAGGTAGAGCAGACGAGTTGCAGGTAGAGCAGACGAGTTGCAGGTAGAGCAGACGAGTTGCAGGTAGAGCAGACGAGTTGCAGGTAGAGCATAAAAATATTGCTAGCTCATAGACATTAGGAATGTTAACGCATTTGTATATCTTAAGCAGATGCAAGTATATGAATACGTGAGATTCATGTTAAAATATATGGTATTATTAATCAAATCGAGAAGTGTACCTTATTGGATTATTGGTGGCAATCATTGTCTTGCAGTGGACAAGCTCAAATGTTCTCCTCGACCTTACAGGATCAGCAAACAAACATCCAAGACCATGGTATTTTGCCTTATTAAGATCCACCTGCAACTGCCTAACAGATCCACCTGCAACTGCCCAACAAATCCATTATTGTAGACCTATTCAGTTGTTCGTGTGCGATTTTTCATTAATCATAATCGTGATTTATAATTCTTTGAGAGTCTATGCCACTCACTAAATTTCTAAGCCCGTTGTTGGATTGGGGGATTTGAAGGCCAATTAAAGGTCCCACACCGTGAGTATGATGAAATGAAATGAGTAAATTCACACTAAATAAATAATTCTACAATAACTTATTCTCACCATTATTATTTTTATCCAACAATTGCTTCCTTTGAAATCTCCATTTCTCTGCAGTTGGTGACAGATAAATAGCCCTGCAGCTTCATAAAGAGAGAAATTTGCAATGGAATAACCTCCTGTTCCATCGCCTTGCATCCGAGAGTTGAACAGCATGCTGTTGCCATTTCGTCCATCACACGGGACTGTTGCCATCACGTCCATCACACGGGACTGTTGCCATCTCGTCCATCACACGGGACTGTTGCCATCTCGTCCATCACACGGGACTGTTGCCACCTCGTCTACCACACGGGACTGTTGCCACCTCGTCCGCCACACGGGACTGTTGCCACCTCGTCCACCACACGGGACTGTTGCCATCTCGTCCATCACACGGGACTGTTGCCATTTCGTCCATCACACGGGACTGTTGCCACCTCGTTCATCACACGGGACTGTTGCCACCTCGTCCACCGCACGGGACTGTTGCCACCTCGTCCACCACACGCGACTGTTGCCATCTCGTCCATCACACGGGACTGTTGCCACCTCATCCATCACGCGGGACTGTTGCCACCTCGTCCACCGCACGGGACTGTTGCCACCTCGTCCACCACACGCGACTGTTGCCATCTCGTCCATCACACCGGACTGTTGCCACATCGTCCATCACACGGGACTGTTGCCACCTTGTCCACCCCACGGGACTGTTGCCACCTCGTCCATCACGCGGGACTGTTGCCACCTCGTCCATCACACGGGACTGTTGCCACCTTGTCCACCACACGGGACTGTTGCCTCCTCGTCCATCACACGGGACTGTTGCCACCTTGTCCACCGCACGGGACTGTTGCCACCTCGTCCACCACACGCGACTGTTGCCATCTCGTCCATCACACGGGACTGTTGCCACCTCGTCCATCACGCGGG